>JAPKLX010000437.1:45658-118748 GCA_026898415.1 Leonotis leonurus | reverse complement strand
TAAGGCTTTTAGATAGCCACTTCGTTTAAAAGACGAAGTTTAGGCTTCCTTGTTTGTCGAATTTATCGATAGGAGTGGTTTCCTTACGCGCATTTAGGTGCTACTCCAAATTTGGAGTTTTTGCTTGATTTGGACTCGAGATAAAAAGAATATAAAGTAACATGGAATGGAAAGTAACTATATCCGAACTATCTTAAACTATAAATAATATTTCTTCAAATGAAAAATGTGCCAAGTTCGGGGCACTGATTCACCAGATAAATGGGCAAGCTTGTACGACCCTTTGCCGAGGACTTCTTGGATTCGGTAGGGTCCTTCCCATGTGGCTTCCAGTTTGCCGAGCTTCTCTGCCTTACTAACTTCATTGTTCCTAAGCACGAGGTCGCCTATTTGAAACTGCCGATGCTTCACTCGGTTATTATGATACCAAGCTACTTGCTGTTTATACCAAGCTTCTCGTATATAGGCTTGTTCCCGTTTTTCTTCCAGCAAATCCAAGTTAGTTTAAAGTTTTTCTTCGTTATATTGGACGGCGAAGTTAAGTGTTCGAGGGCTCGGCAAGCCGATCTCTACTGGGATTACTGCCTCGGTTCCGTAGACAAGGCTGTACGGAGTTTCTCCATGTGATGTCCGGGGAGTAGTTCGGTAGGACCACAGAACTTGGGGCAAATTTTCCGCCCAATCTCCCTTGGCCTTGTCCAGGCGGGTTTTTAACCCTTTGACTATTGTTCGGTTCGTCACTTCGGTTTGGCCATTTGCCTGAGGGTGTGCTACCGAAGTGAACTTCTGCTGGATGTTGAGCTCGTCACACCATTCTCTGAACGTCCTGTCCGTAAATTGAGTTCCATTATCTAAGACGAGGACGTGGGTTATGCCGAAGTGACAGACTATGTTTTTCCAGACAAAGTTGAGGGCTTTTTTACTTGTAATTTTCGCCAAGGGTTCTGCTTCTACCCACTTCGTAAAGTAGTCGATAGCTATTATAAGGAATCGCAGCTGGCCAGGAGCTTGCTCAAACGGGCCAACGATGTCTATCCCCCATTGCATGAATGGCCAAGGACTTTGCATGCTGGTCAGCTCGGTTTGAGGTATCCTTGTTACTACTGCATGGAGCTGGCACTTCGGACACTGCTTGACGATGTCGATTGCATCTTGAAGCATGGTCGGCCAATAATATCCCCATCTCATGACCTTTCTAGTTAAGGCACGAGCTCCGATGTGACTGCTACAGGATCCTTAATGTACTTCGCGTAGTACGTAGTTTGCTTGGTTGGATCCTACACACCTTAGAAGAGGTTGAAGGTACGACTTTCTGTACAGTATTCCCCGATCTAGAATGTACTTAACTGACTTGCTCTGAAGCTTCTGAGCTTCGACCTTATCAGCAGGGAGTTCATCTCTTTCTAAGTAATTACGAAGAGGTGTCATCCAGTTCGGTTCGTCATCGGTCACCGTATTTACTTCGGCCTCGTCTATACTTCGAGTTTGTACTTCTTCCACAGGAGAGGTTGTGGATGATGATGCGAGTTTGCTTAGTGCGTCAGCTCGGTCATTATCACCTCTCGGGATTCGTATCAACTCGAAGTATGAAAAGCTTTGTTGTAGGGTTTTGACCTTATGGAGATATTTCTTCATCCGTTCACCTCGTGCCTCGTATTTGCCTAACACGTGACTCACTATAATTTGGGAGTCACTGTGGATTTGGACAGATCGTAGTTGAAGAATTTGCGCGAGGCGAAGTCCGGCTATTAGGGCTTCGTATTCCACTTCGTTGTTTGTTGTCGGGAAATTGAACCGTAGAGCATAAGTGGTTTCTTTTCCTTTCGGACTGACGAGCAAGATTTCGGCCCCACTTCCTTTATGGCCTGATGCTCCGTCCACATAGATTTTCCAACAATCTATTAGAGGTAACTTCGGTGTTTCCTCTTGGATGTTATCCTTGATAGGTTCAGTGGGCTTCGGAGGTTCCGCGAATACTGCTTCTACTAGGAAGTCCGCTAGTGCTTGTCCTTTGATGGCCTGCCGAGGTGCAAAGGAGATCGTATGTTCGCCGAGCTCTACCGCCCACTTGGCAATTCGTCCTGAAGCTTCGGGCTTTGTGAGTACTTGCCGGAGTGGGAGGTCGGTTAAGACTTGTATTGGATGAGCGTGAAAATATGGTCGAAGTCTTCTTGCGGCGTTCACTAGAGCGAGCGCGACCTTCTCCAGGGGTTGGTATCTCGTTTCTGGTCCTTTTAGTGCTCGGCTTATGAAGTAGACGGGTAATTGCCGAGGTCCTTCTCGTACTAGTACTGTGCTTATTGATTCGTCTAAGGCGGCAAGGTATAGAGAGAGGACTTCGCCTTCCTTTGGGACGGATAAGGTGGGCAGATTTGCGAGGTACTTCTTTAAGTTCTCGAAGGCCAACTTATGCTCGTCGTTCCACTCAAAGTTCGGAACCTTCTTTAGAATTTTAAAGAATGGAAGTTGCTTCTCGGCGGCTTTAGATAGGAAACGACTTAGTGCAGCCAGGCAGCCCATCAATCTGTGCACGTCGTGAATAGACTTCGGTACTTGCATTTCCTGGACAACTTTGACTTTTGCTGGGTTGGCTTTTAGTCCTTCGCGAGAGACCTAACACCCTAGGAACTTTCCAGATTGGACCATGAAAGTACATTTTCCCGGGTTTAACTTCAGGTTTACTTCGCGTAGCTGGTTGAAGACGACCTGGAGGTCGTTTAGACAAGTGTCCACTTCCTTACTTTTGACGACTATGTCGTCGACATATACTTCGACAATCTGACCGATGTGAAGTTCAAATATCTTGTCGACCATCCTTTGGTATGTAGCTCCAGCGTTTTTGAGTCCAAAGGGCATTTTCTTATACGCGAAAATGTCAAAGTCCGTGACGAAGGCTGTCTTCGGAGCATCTTCGGTGCTCATGAGGACTTGATGATACCCCTTGTATAGGTCTAGGAAACTGAACACCTCGTGACCAACGAGGGCTTCGACCTTCTTGTCGATGTTGGGGAGAGGGTAGCAGTCCTTAGGGCAGTGTTTGTTGAGGTTGGTATAATCGACACACATTCGCCACCCTCCCCCTTGTTTCTTTACCATTACGGGGTTGGCCAGCCACGTCGGATATTTCACCTCGAACAGGATATCTGCTTGCTGTAGCTAGCGTACCTCGTCGTGGATCACCTGGTTTCTCTCGGCTGCAAAGGCTCGTTGCTTCTGCCGAACTGGCTTCACCTCGGGGTCAATGTTGAGGTGATGAGTGATGACGCTTGGTGATACCCCAGTCATGTCTAAGGGTGACCAAGCGAAGATGTCTCTGAATTCCCGAAGTAATCGGATAACTTGACTTCGGAGTTCGTTTCCTCCGACGAACCCTACCTTGACGACCTTAGACACGTCGTCTTCGTATAGTACGACGTCTTCAACTGGCTCCACAGGAGGTGACGTCGATTTCATCTCGGGGTTCTGTAATTGCTATACTTGAGGATGCTACACCCCAGAACCTCGGAGTGCGACCTGCATACACTCCTTAGCCTGTGTTTGGTTTCCTCTAAGCGTAATCACCCCGTTCTTAGATGGAATCTTGATCGTTAGGTGGTAGGCCGAGCTGATCGCCCTCGTCGCTATTAGCCAATCTCTTCCCAAGATGATGTTGTAGGGGGAGTTGGCTTTGACGACGAAGAAATGGATTATCTTTGTGGAAGATAACGGACTCCTTCCAACTGTTACGGGGAGTGAAATAGTGCCATCCGTCGAGGTTTCTTCTTGTGTGAAGTTCTTCAACGGGACGGGTGCTGGTTTTAAGCGTGCTTCTTCGATGTCGAGCTTATCGAAGCAGTTCTTGAAGAGCACGCTTACCGAGGCTCCACTGTCGATGAACACTCAGTGAACCAATTTATTGGCCACCACAGCTTCGATGACGGTAGCATCTTGATGAGGTAAGGCATGGGGGACTGGGTCGTCGCTGGAAAAGGTGACGACCTCATCCTTTTTGAACCTTTTTTGTGAAGGTTCCTCCTTCTGCGGACCTCGGGCCTCGGCTTTTAACGAGGACTTCGTCGCGCCTTGAGGTAGCCCGGTGATGGCAGCGATGACTCTGTCATATTGAGGTTGGTCTTCGTCTTCGTCCTCGTCATCGTGCCTTGACTTCTTGTCTTGATGGGGATAGCAATTTTCCCCTCTATTCTTTCTTCGTTTGCCTTTCCCTTGAGGTCGGGTGTCTTGCTGGTTGCGACCTCGGTATTTACCAAGGGTACCATCTCGCACCAGGTGGTCTGTGTCCGAGGCGAGATTTCGGCAGTCCTCAGTGTCATGGCCGTGGTCGTCGTGGAATTTGCAGTACTTGTCTATGGACCGTCGCTTCGATCCACTTCGGGACAACGGCGGTGGCTTCTGAAATAAGCTTGGATGAAGCTCGTATATTTCAGCTCGGGGTTTTGTCAGCGGAGTGAACTGACCTTGATCTTGATTGGGCCGAGGTCCAAGGCGGGATGCCAGTGGACCTCGCTGTATCCTCTCAAGGGCACCTCGTCGGTTCTGCCCATGATCAGTACGTTCCTCCCTTTTTCTCTTGTCATAACTTTCAGGTCGGTCTACCGCCCTTTTTCTTCTATCGGCTTCATCCACCTCGGCGAATGTATCAGCAATCCTCCATAGCTGTTTCGAGGTTTGGGGGTGCTCTTTTACGAGTTCCCTAAAGAGAGTGCCAGAGTGAATGGCATTTTGGAATGCCGAGATGAGGACGTCGTCTGACAGGCGGTCGACCTTAAGGCTCTCATTGTAGAACCTAGCCAGGAAGTCGCTAATTGATTCTCCTCATCCTTGTCTTAGCGTAAGGAGTTGGGCCGAGCTGATCTTAGCTTCGGCTTTCTGGAAGAAACGACGCTCGAAGGCGTCCAGCAGGTCGGTATACGACCCTATGCTGCAGCGCGGGAGGTTGTCGAACCATTTTCATGCGTTGTCTATCAGCAGTTCGGGAAAGACTTTGCACATGTAGACATCTTCAGCTAGTCCTTGGTTCAACATGTTGTATTGGTACTGTGACAGGAAGTTGCTGGGGTCACAAGAACCGTTATAGGGTTTGATTGGTGGCACCCTATATGTTGACGGGAGCGGAGTGTAGAGTATTTTGTTGGTGAAAGGGGTGGCGATTCGACTGTAGACAGTGAATCTCCCCTCTCTGTGGTCATCCTCATCACGTCGGGAAGGACCGACGTTTCGACGAGGTGATGTCTAACCACGCCGAGGTGAAGCGAGGTTAGTGTTTCCTCGACGATCACGTTGTCTTTGGGGAAGTTCTTCGTTTCTTCCCTCGACAATTTGGAGGCTCGGGGGCCGAGGTCGCTGTAGTTCAGTTTTGTCTCCGCCTTGATTTTGTTGCCGATGTTGTTCGGCGAACTTGAGGAAGTCTTGTTCGTGGAGATCTAAGTATGCTTTGAGCGCGTCTCCGAGCTGAGGCTGGAGCGCGGTATTACCCCGTTGGTGATCTCCTCGGTTAGGCCCTCCGCTACTAACAGAATCGTTGGATCGGCCTGAATATACGTCTTCCACGTGACCATCAGGAGTCCGGCGGAGTACGGGCTGCCTATCATGTTGGATTTGGGGTGCATCCCCTTCATTGGTGGATGTACGAGGTGGGTTGGTGGGTAGTTCGGCCTGGTTCTGTTTTCCCTTGGCAGCAGCAGCTACAGCGGTGGAGCGGGTAGATCTCACCATCGTATCTTCACTCGAAAAATGTCTGATCGATTTCACAGAATTTATTCGTTCCCACAGACGGCGCCAGTGTTCGATCGTCAATTTTTAGAGTGTTTTTACGATGATAAAATAAAGAACAAGATGAACACGAGATTTACGTGGTTCGACCGTTTGTTAGATCTACGTCCACGGAGAAAAGATAGTCTTTGTCTTGATATTGAGTTTTTTTGAGAGGGTATATAGAATCCGTCCATAATCTAGCTTTAGAGACTATATTTATAGGTAACTAGTGGCAGTTACGGCGGATCCGAGATCGTGGGGCTCTAAATCCGAGATCGTGGGCTGGATCAAGCTTCTGGGCTCGTGGGCCGGACTTCTAGGCTGAGGTGGCTGGGCTTCTGGGCCGAAGTGACTGGGCTTTTGGGCCGAGCTCCCGGTCTCTTGGGCCGAGGTCCAGTTATGTTGGGCCTTAGTCTTGTTTGGGCCTGTTAGTGGGGCTACATCCTATCAATGGACCTATTTATTTTTCATGCTTTCCGAATTTCATGGTATCTTTAACAGATCCCAATATATTACATTCTTTATGCATTGATCTTAAAACAGAAGGTTTTAAGTTAATGAAAAGAACTGAAAATGTATTTCTTATTTATAGAATATATTATAGAGTCATGAATACTACTTTTGCGAATATTAAAGATATTCCTACAAGTAGTGATTCTACTACTTTATTTGTTACAGATATTGCTAAAAGTAATACAGTAATACCTAAAACCATCAATTGGAATCAGGTTAAATTACATGAAAAATGGAATTTAGAAGAAGCAAATCCTCCTGAAAAAATAGAGACTTCTAAACTTGAAGATATTATAGAATATCCAGATGGTGATGTTGAAATTAGATTTTCAAAAGATAGAATTACTAGACTTAGTATAAAATCTGATTTTGATAAATTCTCAAGTAGAAATTCTACTTCTTCTGTTCCTTTATCCAATCTAGAAAAGGAAAGAATTAATATTAGAACTACTTCAGATGGAGTTAGTCAACCAGAATATAAGGTTGAAATTCCAGGATCTACTCATAGATCACCAACTCCTTCTGATATGGGTTATGATGATAGAAGTGTTTATGGAATAAACACTTTAACAATAGAAGAAGATGAATTTCCTTTTAATAAAAAGGCTAAAGAAATGTTTTATTCGGAAGAAAATGAAATAAAAAGAAAATGGTTTTTTCTAAAAACCCAGCATGCTCGTAAAAGATGGTATAATAGATATCAGAAATATTTTGATAAAAGTGGAGAAGTAATAGACTTCTTTGAGCTAATTAAAAGATTTTACACCTTGGAGAATAAAAGGTTTCCAGATTTTCTTGATAATAATAATATTAGTAATATTACTTCTGCTTATGAAAATTATATGACAAAAAATGGTAAAGTCATTAGGAGTATTCATCCTCCTGATTCAAATCTTATTATAAAAGTAAGAGATGAAGAGGTTATGGCAACACCATATCGAAAAGATGGAAAAATAGAATCTGTTATTGAACAGAATAATTATACCAATTTAAATTTACAATCAATTGGAAAACAATTAATTAGAATTGAACAAAATATAAATAAAGGGGTTCATATCCAACCCATTCAAACCAATGAAGAAATAAAAGTTGTTAGCAAAGAAAAGGTTTTATTTAAACCACTTCCTTCAGAAAAAATTGATTTTAAAATCAATAAAGCAGAAAATTCTGAGTTAATTAAAGAAATTGTTAAAAAATTAGAAAGTCTTAATATAAGTGAGAAGCAAATTGCTCCTCTTACTGAAGGTCAAGATTTAGAGTCTGAAGATAATAAAGATTCAGACACAGATATAAATAATATAGAAAAAATGTTCTTAAAAGAACAAGATGATCAAATGGGAGTTAATAAAGTGGGATATAACAAAAAATAAACCTATAATATAATAGGAAAACCATATTATCAAAGACGTACACCAGCTGATCTTTTATTTGAAGAAATGGAAAATTATAATCCTATTCAATTTGATGGAACTTCCATTTCTGAATGGAATATAGATGGATAGTCTGAGTATCAAATTCAAACTAAATTACATTATATGTTAATGTATGCGACTGCTGCAAAATTAAAAAATAATAGTGATAGGTCAATAGCAGAAGCCATCACCCAAGGATTTACTGGCCAACTTAAAAGGTTGGTGGGATTTTCATTTATCAACAGAAGCAAAAAATCATGTTTATAATGCTATTACTGTTAAAACAGAAAACGGAAATCAACTGCAAGTCACTGATTGTGTTAATACACTAATATTCACAATAGCAAAGCATTTTATTGGAACTGCTACTCTACATTATGACAAAACCCAAGAACAACTTATGAGTCTGAGATGCCCAAAATTATCCCATTTTAAATGGTATAAAGATGTTTTCTTTTCTAAAATATTTTCTAGAGAAGACAGTAGTTTTGATTTTTGGAAAGAAAATTTTTTATCAGGACTACCAAATATGTTTTGTGAAAGGGTTAAAACCCGAATAAAACAAAAGCATCAAGGAATAATTCCTTATTCTATATTTACATATGGATATTTAGTAGCAGAAATAACTGCTGAAGGTATTGCTTTATGTAATGAAATAAAATTACATAAACAAATAAAAAAAGAGAAAATCCTAGGTAAACAAGTCTTAGGAGACTTTTGTGAACAAATGGGAGTTGCTCCTATTAAACCCATAGGGGAATCAGAAATTAGATCTTCAAAAGATTTTAGAAATAAAAAATATAGAAAAAGAAATCAGAAAAATTATCAAAGAGAATATAATCCATCTTATAAAAGAAAAAATAAAAAAGAAAAGAAGAATAAAGGAGAAAAGAAAATTCCAGTTTGCTGGAAATGTCGTAGACCAGGACATTTGTCACGCCCGCCCTCCGCTAAGGTAGCCAAAGTCAGAAAAATCGTGACTGGGGAAAGGAACATAAAAATAGAGGAAAATAATGAGACTTACACGAAGAGAAATATCTGAATACTTAATCTGAATGTCTGCAGCGGAACTTGGATCAATTTCTAAGTTTACATGTATGAAGACATGTAAACCCCCAAGAGTTACTACTAGATGAGTTCGACAGAATCTTCGCTTAGCACTTCCCCTTTTTCATCACAGCTCAACCTGCACATTTAGAAATACATGCAGGGCTGAGTACAAAAGTACTCAGTAGACACATGCCAAATCGCACTCATACATATATAATTGTCATTGTCATCTCAAAGTGAAACATAGGGATTTTATCTGAAAGTACATATGTTCACTAAATTCTTTTCTTGAAAAATCCTGAGTTCGACTGATCAGTCTAAGTTCTTTAGTAATCAAGCATATCTGTAATTTCTATGTGCCGGGAAGGTGGCCACCTTCCACGGACATCTTGACCGGCCAACCCGCTAGATGACTCACGGTCCTTGTGTACACTAGTTCGAGTGGGGATGCTTACCCACTGGAACCCGAATTCGATTTCATAATCATAGCAGATATGTATCATACAAAACATAAACATTTATGACAAGACAATACTTGAAATATCAATTTCAATTCAAAAGCTATTTGAAAAGACATAACATAAATGCGGATAAACACGCATATTTTCTTTTAGTATAAGAAAGCCTACTTGGATCGTCTTGACTGACGACTGCTTCGTTCTCGAACTGCGATCCTGACCTTTCGTCGTACCCTTTAAAGAAATCTCAAGTGAGATAATATTTTCGAGTGCATCTAATATTCTCAAAGTGTAAGGAATTATTATCCTTTGTTATTTGAGAATTATTCTCGATTCTTTTAACTCGGCTATCTTTCGAGTTTCAGATTTAGATTCTAGAAGGGTCATTCGATGATTTCTAATCAAACCATGTTTTGACTTTGATTCAACACATAACTTCATGTTTGATCGTTTCTCGGCACTCATGCTCGTCTAATCTCAACACATGTTCAAGCTAAATGAGCAGTTGACTTTGAAAAATCATAATAAATTGGAAATAATTCCAATTGTATCGAATCAAACTTTAAAGTGACCATAACATCGTAAAGTTTTATAATCCGAAGACAAAACACATAAAATCATTTTACTCTATTTTTCACGAATTTTCAAAGTTAGATAAATTTTCAGATTTTCGCTGGAATTGGCAGTTTGCGCAACCATTTTGAAAAATTCATAACAAATCGAAAACACAACGAAACGGGGTGATTCAAGTTGGAGATTACTCCTAACTCGATCTAATATTTTATTATGTTAAAAATTCTATACATTCTGTACCTAAAACGACGAGACAAACCCGGGAAGAAACTGTCGCCCCTTTCTCTTTTTTTTTTAACATGCACGATTAATTTCCGTAAATTCACATAATACTCGTATATAACCTACATACATGCTCGTCTATTCGATTCATCCGAGAAAAATAAAAAACATATAAAACGACGAGCTCAAGTTAACTTCTCAAAACCTAACATACTTAGATTTCATTGAAACTTAATATACAAGCTTATCTAACTTACACGAGCAACATTAATTCTCGACATTTTTTGATTTGGGCTCAACTCGATAAAAATCGAAAAGGGCAGCCCCTATTTCACTTTTTCATCTAGCTCAAAATATGAAAATAAAACCGTGGAAACTTAGGTAAGATCGATGGCTACCTTTCTATCGGATTAGATTTCAAAGAAATCAAAAAAACGAGACGAACGGGACGAGAATCGGAGCAAAACTCCTCCTCCTTTTCTCTTCTTTGTTCACTCCAATAATGCTAATGTGAACTCACGTAAAAAAAAATCTGAAATGGGTGACTTTGTGGTCTTTTATAGGCCCAAAAGTTGCCCTCAAAATATCTAAATATTCGGGGTCCAAATTGTCTTTTCGCTTCTTAGATATTTCGGTCCGATTTTTCTTCATTTAGCTATCTCCGTTGAAACGGGAATCAACACACTCGTCTTTCTTACTCATTAAAGCATCTTCGTCTCTCGTGAACTAAAGTCGGGGTTTGGCCCGATCGAGTTGCACGTAAACAGAGAAAATTCTTGTTCCTCGATTTCTTGATAAATATTAATTAAAAAATCCGTTTCTTCTGAAATAAAATTTATTAAAATTCTCGGGAATTGTCTCATTACTCGTGCTATCAAAATCGAAAAATAGGAGTTTTCTCGATTTCTCGAATTCTCGGTTTTACTATTCATCAGACGGCGAAAAATAAAAAGTTCCGCGTATGGTCCGTATTGCGATAAAAGTGTATGTAAATTATCGCGCTTTGTCCATATCTCGGCTCGGACTTAAAATCCAGGCATTCGAATGAATCTCGTATTTGCTCTTGCTACCCGTTATAAAAGTATAAGCCGGTTCTCGAAAGAGCGGAAATTTGGTCTCCGTTTTCGCTGAAACTTGGCAGCAAGCTTCAAAATAAGGTTTCTAATCCAAAAATTTATTCTTGGTATTTTTAAATACCTATAAGCCAGATATAAAATACTCGGGTGTTACAACATTACGCTAATAAGTGTAAAATGAAGAAGAAAATTCAAAGCCTTGAAATAGATGAAGAATTAAAAAATTCTCTTCAAAAACTCTTTCTTGAAGAATCAGATTCTGAAAAAGAAGATAGAATTATTTCTGTTATTACAGAAAATTATGATGAATCTGAAAAGGAAAATTCTGATAAGTCAGAAAAAATAAACTCTGAAGAAAGTGATTGTGATGGTAATTGCGACTATTACAAAGCCTTGTGTAAAGAAAATGGATTATTTGTCCTGACAAGAGATGAAAATTTTATTCTTGATCTAATAGAAAAAATTCAAGATCCAGAAGAAAAAAGAAATATGCTTCAAAAATATTTAGACAATTGTAAAAATAAAAATACACAAATGATAAGGTTTAAAGAACCTGAAAATTATAGTTTAAAAGAAATTATGAAAAGAGTTAAAAACTCGACTAGTGGAAGTAATGAGATTACAATATCAGAGTTAAAACATGAAGTGAATATACTTAAAAAAGAACTTCAAGATTTAAAATCTAGAGTGATGATTTTAGAAATTAAAAAATATGATGATAATTCTGGAAAAGGGCTATCAGAAGAAGATAATGAAAATGAAGAAGAATTAAATTCTCTAACTTTTATTAGTATGATAGATCGTGTTATTACACATAAATGGCATATAAGAATTACTATAGTAGTTCAAAAGGAATATTATTTTAATGCTATAGCCATGGTTGATTCTGGTGCAGATTTAAACTGCATTAATGAAGGAATTGTACCTTCAAGATACTTTTCTAAAACTACAGAAATTCTAAATACTGCAGATGGCAGAAAATTACATGTGAATTATAAGTTAAGTAATACTTTCATCTGTAATAAAGGAATATGTTTAGAAATGCCATTTATAATGGTAAAAAATCTATCTCATGATGTAAGTTTAGGAAACCCTTTTCTACATATGATGTATCCTATTAAAGGAATTAATGAAAGGGGTATAATTTCCATAATTAATGAAAAAGAATTAGAATTTAAATTTATTACTCAGCCTAAAGGTCATGAAATAGATATTATACAGAATACAATTAAAAGAAAAGAGAAGTTTCTAAATTCCTTAAAACAGGAAATTTGCTATAAAACAATAGAGAATAAATTATCTTCACATATATTACAAAATAAAATTAATAATATTAAAATTAAAATTGAAAAAACTATTTGTTCTGAGATCCCCAATGCTTTCTGGGAAAGAAAGAAACATGTAGTTTTCTTTACCCTACGAGCCAGACTTTAAAGAAACTCAGATACCTACAAAAGTTCGCCCTATAGCAATGGGACCAAGACATTTAGAAATTTGTAAAAAAGAAATAGAAGAATTGTTAGCTAAAAGGTTAATTCGACCATCCAAAAGTCCTTGGAGTTGTCCAGCATTTTATGTTGAAAATGCAGTTGAACTTGAAAGAGGAGTTCCTAGATTAGTTATAAATTATAAACCTTTAAATAAGGTTCTTAGATGGATAAGATATCCCATACCAAATAAAAGAGATTTATTAAATAGATTATATTCTGCTAAACTAATGTCTAAATTTGATATGAAATCTGGATTTTGGCAAATTCTGATTGAAGAAAAAGATAGGTATAAAACTGCCTTCACAGTTCCCTTTGGACATTATGAATGGAATGTTATACCTTTTGGATTAAAAAATGCTCCTTCCAAATTTCAAAATATAATGAACTATATTTTTAGGGCTTATACAGCTTTTATAATTGTTTATATAGATGACGTTTTAATATATTCAGAAACAATTGATCAACATTTTAAGCATATTAGAATATTTATTGATATAGTTAAAAAGGTTGGATTAGTTGTTTCAGCTAAGAAAATTAAATTATTTCAGACAAAAATAAAATTTCTAGGACATATTATTAAACATGGGACTATTTTCCCAGTTGAGAGAGCTATAACTTTTGCTGATAAATTTCCTGATGAAATTAAAGATAAAAATCAGCTTCAGAGATTTCTTGGTAGTCTAAATTATATTTCAGAATTTTATAAAGAATTAGCTCAAGAAGCTAAACCTTTATTTGATAGACTTAAAAAGGTTCCACCTGTTTGGAGTAATGAACATACTCAGGCTGTAAGGAAAATAAAATTGAGGATCAAAGAAATTCCTTGTCTTGCTATTTCAAACCCTAATGCCTTTAAAATTGTGGAAACTGATGCTTCTGAAAAAGGTTATGGAGGTATCCTTAAACAAAGAATTAATAATAAAGAATATTTAGTTCGATTTGCTTCAGGAATATGGAGAGGACCCCGAGTTAATTACTCGACTGTTAAAAAAGAAGTTTTATCTATTGTCTTATGTATTCAAAAATTTGAAAGTGATCTTCTTAATAAAAAATTTCTTATCAAAGTGGATTGTAAATCTGCAAAAGAAATTTTGCAAAATGATGTTAAATATATAGCATCTAAACAGATCTTTGCTAGATGGCAAGCCATTTTATCAGTATTTGATTTTGACATTGAGTTTATTAAAGGTGAAGAGAATTCTCTCCCTGATTTCCTAACTCGTGAATTTTTACAGGGTAAGACATGAATAAAGGCAAAGAAATTGTTGGTCAGAAACGACAACAGACTTATAAGTCTGCCATTATAGATAAGGATGAAAAAATTCTTAGAAATGAGGCCTTAAAGGTTACACCAGAAGAAGAAAAATTAAGAGATGATGCTTATAAAGTAGCATTAAAATCTACTTTTGTTAAGGAGTATATTTATCCATATATTCCAATTTCTACAATTTGGATTTCTCCCGTAGAAGAAAAATATCTGAGTCTCTCAGCAGAAGAAGTTATGAACTTTTATTTGAAGAATTTTACAGATCCTTATTTTTTCCCAAAAGATTTTTTATATTATCAATCTATTTTATCTTATACTGGATCTGTTCAGTTTGACTCTACAATTAGAACTGGGGGAGAATGGGCATTTTCAAAAGCTTTTATTAAGAGAATTTTACTCCCAGAACAATGGGATGGTGACCTTTATAGAGGAAAAGAGATGGTTCATGATTTTAAAAATTCCCATAGAACTAAAGTTTTCTTTAATTAATTTGATTATATCAAAGCTTGGGATATTGCATTCTGCTATGATAACAGGCAAAGAAAACATAGTTGGTTTATACAAATCAAAGCTGACAATGGAATTAGATTTCCTCAATGGTTTCTTAAATGGTTCTCAGAATGGGGATTATATCCTATCATTTTACCACATAAAATTCGGAGTCTTTATGAAGAATTTGTTTTAGCAAATCCTTCTATGAAGAATCATTGTTTAATGTTTTGTGCTTTATATCAAGTCCCTTGGATAATAAAATGGGATGTTATTGTTATCCCAAGAAATGTTGAAAAATTTGAAGTATCTACTAGAATTCCTTATTTAGGAAGAAGGATTATAACTAAATGGTGGGATAAATTTGAATTCTTTAAAGATTCTGTTTTCTCGATTCAAGGGATTATATGTCTTGAGCCAAAATCTATTAAACAAGAAGAACCAAAGAAAGATATTTCTGAAATTCTTAAAGAATTACTTGAAGGAAACTCTAGGAAGGAACTTAAAGATAAGCTTAAAGCTATTTTGAAATCCAGCTCATCAGATGAAGACGAAGAACAAGACCCGATGAGTCAAGATAGTCAAGATCCTGATGATTACATGCAAGAATCGCAGGTCCCACTTAAAGGTTATAACTTTTGACAAAGTTACTTGTCAGTTGTCAGGAAGGTCGGACAAAATTTATGACGAATGCAATGACGACTTATCTCAATAACTGTTCATTGAAGCAGCTTGAAGTCCACCTCTGAAGTCCAGAGTTGATGTTTATTTAAAGAATCATTCTCAACTTGAGGGGACACACTTCTCTTGGGGACTTATAATCTTTCTCTAAGCTTTAAAATTTAGTTAGTTGTTCCTACTGTAAAGGTGTGTTGAGTGTAAAGGTGTGGAGAGTGTAATATATGTGAAGAGGAGTGGAGAGTGTAATATATGTGAAGAGGAGTGTGAAGAGCAGAGTGTAAAGGTGTGGAGAGTGTAATATATGTGAAGAGGAGTGTGAAGAGTGAGAGAGTGTTGAAGTTTGGGTAGAGTATAATTGAATAAGATATGGGTCAGGTTACGGGCCAGTCAGACAAGAGACTGGATTGGAATTTATGGGCTGAGTTCTAATTCTTTAACTGGGCTGAAATTAATGAATTCAGTGGGCCAAATTAATAAATTATGGCCGGACTAGGAGATAAAGGGCTGGACCAGATTAATTCCTAAGTGAGGCAAATGAATGGACCAAAATGATTAATAATTAGGCCTATCTATTAAATCTAATTGGACTAATGTCTTATAGAATCTATGGGCCAATATTTTAATAGGAAGGGTTGGGTGGATAATTCCCATTTGCACAAAGAGATTTAATTAAATGGACTAGTGTTTAAGTATAGATTAAATAAAGCTAAGTCTTATCCTTACAAAAAGGGTGTATTAATCAAATTAATACTATATTATAAGACTTAATTAGATATTGGGACTCAAGATATAAAATATTCCAAAGTAGAATTTTCTTCATTAATTCTTGTACCCATCACAAATTTACTTGAGGTGTTAAATAATTTAGAATTTAATAAATCTCAACTTGATTTAAAACCCTACGGGAACATTTCGTAGGTAATATATATTAAAGAACTCGAATACTAGTCAAGTTACGACTTGAAAATAATTCTCGAAATAATAAAGGATAATATTATCATATACCTAGAAATATTAGATATACTCGAAATTGTGTCTCACTTGAGATTTATTTAAAGGTTTCGACGAAAGGTTGGATCTGAGTCTCAAGAACGAAGCCATCACAAGTCGAGACTATTCAAGTAGGCTTTCTTATTCTATAAAATATGTGTGCATGACTTCATAATGAAATGATATATTTTCAAAAAACTGTCTTGCCATAAATGTTTTGATTTATGTATGATGCCTATTTGTTATTTATAATCGAATTCGGGTCCCAATAGATTAGATATACTACTCAAACTAGTGTACACAGGACCGTGAGTCATCTAGATGTTGGCCGTTCGAGTGTCTGTGGGAGGTGACCACCTCTCCGGCACAAAGAAGCTTCAGATATAGTTGATTACAAAGGACTTAGATCGCGATCGAACTTAGAAATTTTCACAAGAAATGATTTTAGTGAACATAGGTGCTTTAGAGACAAAAATCCATATGTTTCACTTGCAATGGCATGACAGATATATATGTATGAGTGCGATTTTGACATGTGTCTACTGAGTACTTTTGTACTCAGCCCTGCATGTATTTCTAAATGTACAGG
The DNA here is from genome assembly GCA_026898415.1 of Leonotis leonurus. Taxonomy (NCBI): domain Eukaryota; kingdom Viridiplantae; phylum Streptophyta; class Magnoliopsida; order Lamiales; family Lamiaceae; genus Leonotis; species Leonotis leonurus. Next base: position 102,187 of record JAPKLX010000437.1, on the reverse strand, counting down.
TTGAGCGATGATGAAGGAAGGGTGATACGTTCAGGATTTTCGTCGATCTCTTAGTAGTTGACTCGTGGGGGTTTTACGTGTCTTCATACATATAGAGCTTATTTCAAATCAAATATTTTTCCGCTGCTAGTTTGAGATCGTTATGTACTAAACATAAGACTTTAGTTTCTTTCATGATTAAGTTGTTATGTATTGAGTTAAGACTCAAGTCATTTTCATGCTAATAATGTGCAATGAATTATTCGACCAGTTATTAGATTGTTGTTCATTTCAACCTTGCTCCATTTTCCCATTTCTATTCCCACTTCTTTAATCCCTTTCCTAGTCACGGTTTACCCAACTTTACTATCCTTAGTAGAGTGCGGTCGTGACAGAGGTAGTACATATTTAGCATGTGGATTGATAGTTCTGTTAAGATAATGGATAAATAAATTGTTGGGATGACAATATTTTGTAAAGTAATTGTGTAATTATTGATGTATTTTTAATGTAATTAAATTCGGTTGATTTGAAATACATTTTTTATATTATAATTTAGAATATATTATAAATTTGGTCAAGAAATTGTGGTGTAGTTTATATTAAATCATACAAACACTACGGTTTTTAAAAAATCTGTAGTCTATAATAACTCTTACACTACGGTTTTTGAGAAAAACTGTAGTCTATACTGAATCATACACTACATTTTTGTTATAATTCTAGTTTATACTAAAACAAACACTACGAATTTTATTAAAAATCGTAGTCTATATTAACTCTTACACTATAGTTTATGAGAAAATTTTAATCTATACTGAATCATACACTACAGTTTTGTTATAATCGTAGTCTATATTCAATCATACACTACTATTTTTTTTCACAAAACCGTAGTCTATATCAAGACAAACACTACGGTTTTTGAGAAAATTGTACAGTTTTTCACAAAATCGTAGTCTATTTTAACTCAAATACTACAGTTTTTTCAATAAATTGTAGTCTATACAGAAACATATACTACGGCTACATGAAAAACCGTAGTGTATAATGGTACATACACTACGGTTTAATGTTGAACTGTAGTAATTGAAATAAATACACTACGATTTTGTCTACACAGACTACGATTTTTAACCGTATTCTATGCGGAGAATAGATTACGGTTTGAGAACTGTAGTGTATACCAATGAGTATACACCACGATAGTATAAACTACGGTTCTAAAAGGTCATAGACTACGGTTTAAAACCGTAATCTATGATATTTTTCTAGTAGTCATGATACATATCTATGAAACTTAAGATTTGGTCATATTAACCTTAGGAGGATTCAAAAGTTGGTAACACAAGGCCCATTAGAAGAACTCCATGTAGAGCCATTTCCGACATGCTAGTCCTACTTGAGGGTAACATGACCAAGTGAAATTTCAAGGTCAAAGAAAATAGAGCCAATGACATGTCGGATATCATTCACTCTGATGTATGTGGTCCGATGACGACTCAGGCCAGAGGTGGCGTGCAATATTTCATCACTTCCATTGCTGAGTTTTTTGAACAACTTGGGGGAAGTAGAGATTTAATCCCAGTTGACTACATCGGGGACTCCCCAGAAAAACGGTGTAGCAGAGAGATAGAATAGGACGTTTATGGAGATCGTAAGATCTATGAAGAGTTATACAGAGTTGCCTACATCATTTTCCGGATATTCTTTAGATATGGCGGTGTACACATAGAACTTGGTGTCATCCAAATCGGTCCCTAAGACACCTACCGATCTCTGGACCAGGTAATAACCCAGTCTACCATATATTAAGGTGTGGAGTTGTCCAGCACTCGTGCTAGAAAAGATCGTCGACAAATTGACACCTCGTATTGATATGTGTATGTTCGTACCTATCCTAAAGAGACGAAGGGGTGGGAGTTCTATAGTCTTAGAGATCGGAAGATCGTGATTGGAACTTATGTATGATTTCTAAGAGAAGACTTTGTGAACAACCACAACTTAGAAGTGAGATAGTTCTCAAGGAAATGAGAAGTATAGCATGTCCAAATCCACAAGAATTACAACCACCACCACCAACCACAATCACAATCACAACCACCACCAGTAGTGGAGCATCGTCGTGGTGGGAGGGTTTTTCGTCAACCCGATCGATTCATAGCAGTGTGAAAGTCATCTGACTCGGTCCTAGGCCTAGATGAATTGGACCCATGGAATTTCGACAAAGCTGTAATGCCCCGCTTTTTTAATTCCGAATAAATTAGCGAATCTCTTAAACTTATGTACTTGTATCCAATCTACGAGACCAAGGTTTCGAGAATTAAAGAAGATAGCCTAACGTAATAGAGACTCGTGCAACGTAGATATATTCGGATCTTTGAACATAAGTCTGTCGCTATTTTTTTAATTCCTAATAAACCACCAATAGTAGTTGGCGAATCGAGCGCAAGCAATTATAGCAATTTATGTATAACGAAATCATTAATATCATTAATAGAAATTAATGGTTTTAGTAAGATTTATGCCATTAAAGAAGATAATTATTATTAGTGATTAATGATGTGTAATGCCATCATTTAATAGGATTGGCATATAATATACAAGCATTTATAGTAAAATAATTAATGCAATCATTAAGTAATCAATAATGCTCTAAGTAATTAATGCAAGTTAATGGAAGCATTGATAGTAATCTATGACATGGATATAGACTTATCAATAGTGATTCATTGAAGTTAGAGTATCACGGTTAGTTAATGAATTAGAAGGAATAATAAAAAATTAGAGATTTAATTATAATATTAAATCTCACCCTTAAAATCCTCCTTACGTAAGTATAGATATAGGGATGGGTGTAAAGCTTGAATATCAAATGTGTGTCTCCAAACAAAACAAAAAGAAGGGAAGGTCAGTTGTTGTACTAGAAAGAAAGACACATGCTATGTAGTAGCTAAGTATGTACTTCAGACAACTTTAAGAACACAAATAAAATGAAAATTTAAAAGTGTGTGAGATAAAGAATAGGACAAATTACATATTCTTAAGAAGAGAATCCATAGACAATCTTCCATTTTGAGATGAAAACAAACTAGCAACTTAAGATCCATTTTGAGATGAAAACAAACTAGCAACTTAAGAGAGAAATAGACTACTAAAGGAGAAAGGAAATAGTGGGGGAAGGACAAGAAATTCTCGAGCAAAAGGAATGAGAAGGTCTGAAACTGCTCTCTCCCTGCCAGCACATCATACTATCCCTCCAACACCTGCAACAAGAGACAAACAAGTGAGAATGGCTATACTGTGAAATAGATAGTAGCTATGGAACTAGAAAGTAAGGAGCTATGGAACTAGAAAGTAAGGAGAGGATTGGGGAGCTTCTAAATACATATGTGAAACAAAGAGAAGTGTTACTATTACAAGTCCTAAATTAATGGTCGAAATAGGAAAGGAAGAGAGAAAACTCTAACCTCTAATCCTCGACCACAGTAAGAGAGGCAGGAGAGTTTCAAGAGTTGACAACTCACCCTGCCACAGTCTGCCACCTCTTCTATAATCTGCAAAACAGACCAAAATATTAGAACAAACTAGAGGAGATTTGGATAATGTAGCAAACAAGTCAAACCAACTCAATTCTCAGTAGTAACACCCCTATAAATACCAGCCCTTCAAACCTTAGATCAGTTTACGATTCACAAACTCACACTCAACATTTCGCACATTGAAGGAGGAAAGGAGACCTAGAAGAGTCTTGCCCTTTTCAAGCCAAACATACCAACCGTTTCAGGTAAATCTAAGACTGAAATCTGAATTTGCAATAATGTGTATGCCCCTTAGACTTAGTTAAGAATATGGCATGCTTATTAGTTCATTGTTTGACTCTATTTTCAAACCTTAACTTACCAGCTCTAAAGCACCCTTACTTTGAGAAATTAGAACATAATATGTTGTTAAGACACTTATTCGAACTTGGAAAACTCTCATGTTGACTGACCTCAACCAAAAGAAACATACATGAACATATACTCTCAAGACACAAACTGGAACCTAACAAGTTCTCAACTGAAATCTAAGTGTAAGACAACTAAATTAACATTTCCACTTAGCCACAAATAATTTCATGAATGGAGGACTTATCTGAGGTAAAAGAGTTGTCCTTCGGACCTCCATAATAGAGTCTGATCACGGCTGTCCCTACGAACAGAGCTTCGCCAAGTCACCTAGCCCGAACCCACACATTTTCAGCCCCAACTCCCACCCGAATCAACTCCCTCTACATCAAGATTAGACAGAAAGGATTCCAGATTTGTAGAACTTAAAATCTGTATTAACCATTATACTAAGGATGTAGGAATTTTCAAGAAAATCCCAACTTAGCCTCTTAAATAATAAACATGCAGAATTAGGTTCTTGCCCAGAATATAAGTTAAAGCAAAATTCAAAATTTAAAACATGTGAAGAAACATTGGAAAGGAAATTGATGGGCCACTTTCTGTAAAAAAAAAATAATAATAATTGAAGAGATGGGGGAAGGATTTACTTAAGGCAGAAAGCTGCCGAGGGAGTTGCGACGTGGAGAGCAGGGTGGCAGAGGGAGAGACATTCGAAGCTATGGGAGTTCACCATGGACTGCTGCTCCTCGCGCTGAGGAGAGAGTCGAAGCAGAGGGACTAGGCGCCAAGGAAGTACAGCAACGACGGACGAAGGTCGATGGAGAAAGGAAGGCGACACAGAGACGACTGAGTCGCCGGAGGGGAAGGGAGCGAGGTGAAGTCGAGAGAGAAATGGCGGAGAGATGAAGAAGAGAAAAGGGGCAGGCGATGATGCGTCTAAGTTTGGGAAGAAGTAAAACAAATGAATTAGAATAGGGTTGAATGTGGGTTAAGAGAATCTAGAACCCGGGTCGAGTTAAACATCAATGGGCCGAATGATATACTCTATTGGACCTTGATAGGATATGGCCCCACCACCAACAGGCCCAATCGAGACTAAGGCCCAACATAACTGGACAGCCTGAATAAGTTCAGCCCAAGAGCCCAGCAGCTCAGCCCAATCACTCCGGCCCAAGAGCCCAGCAGCTCGGCCCAGTCACTTTGGCCCAAGAGCCCAGCAGACCAGCCACCTCGGCCCAGAAGTCCGGCCCACGAGCCCAGAAGCTTGGTCCAGCCCACGATCCCGGATTTAACGCCCCACGATCTCGGATCCGCCGTAACTGCCACTAGTTACCTATAAATATAGTCTCTAAAGCTAGATTAGGGACGGATTCTTGATACTCTCTCAAAAACTCAAATATTAATACAAAGGCTTTCTTCTCTCTGTGGACGTAGATCTAATTAACGATCGAACCACGTAAATCTCGTTTTCATCTTGTTCTTTATTTTATTATCGTAAAAGCACTCTAAAAATTGACGATCAAACATTGGCGCCGTCTGTGGGAACGAATAAATTCTGTGATATCGATCAACGTTTTTTGAGTGAAGATACGATGGTGAGATCTACCCGCTCCACCGCTATAGCTGCTGCTGCCAAGGGCAAGCAGAACCAGGCCGAACTACCCACTAATCCACCTCATGCATCCACCAACAAAGGGAATGTACGCCAAGCCCGACCTAATAGGCAGCCCGAGCTCCGCCGAACTCCTAACGGTCACGTGGAAGATGTATATTCAGGTCGATCCAACGACCCTATTAGTAGCGAACCAAACCAAGATCATCAACAGAGGAACGCCGCGCTCCAGCCTCAGCTCGGAGACGCGCTCAAAGCGTACTTAGACCTCCACCAACAAGACTTCCTCAAGTTCGCCGAACAACATCGGCAGCGAAGTCAAGATGAAGAAGACAGAACTGAACCGCCGCAACAGAGACCCCCAAGCCTCCAAATCGTCGAGGGAAGAAACGACGAACTTCCCCAAAGACAGCGTGATCGCCGAGGAAACAATAACCTCGCTTCACCTCGGCGTGGTTCAACGTCACCTCGTCGAAACGTCGGCCCTTCCCGACGTGACGAGGATGACCATTGAGAGGAGACACCTCGTCGAAACGTCGACTTTTCCCGACGTGACGAAGATAACTACAGGGAGGGGAGATTCACTTTTTACAGTCGAATCGCCACCCCCTTCACCAATAAAATACTCTACACTCTGCTCCCGTCAACATATAGGGTGCCACCCATTAAACCCTATAACGGTTCTTGTGACCCCAGCAACGTCCTGTCACAGTACCAATATAACATGTTGAACCAAGGGCTCGCCGAAGACATCTACATGTGCAAAGTTTTTCCCGAACTGCTGATAGACAACGCACGAAAATGGTTCGACAACCTTCCGCGCTGCAGCATAGGGTCGTATACCGACCTGCTGGACGCCTTCGAGCGTCGTTTCTTCCAAAAAGCCGAAGCTAAGATCAGTTCGGCCCAACTCCTCACGCTAAGACAAGGACGGAGCGAAACAATTAGTGACTTCCTGGCTAGGTTCTATAACGAGAGCCTTAAAGTCGACCGTCTGTCAGACGATGTCCTTATCTCGGCATTCCAAAATGCCATTCACTCTGGCACTCTCTTTAGGGAGCTCGTAAAAGAGCGTCCCCAAACCTCCAAACAACTGTGGAGGATTGCTGATACATTTGCCGAGGCGGACGAGGCTGATAGAAGAAAAAGGGCGGTAGACCGACCTGAAAGTCACGACAAGAGAAAGAGGGAGGAACGTACTGATCAGGGGCAGAATCGACGAGGAGCTCTCGAAATAATACAGCGAGGTCCACTGGCATCTCGGCTCGGACCCCGGTCCAATCAAGACCGAAATCAGCTCACTTCGCTAACGAAGTCCCGAGCTGAAATATACGAGCTTCATGCGAACTTATTCCAGAAGCCGCCACCATTATCCCGAAGTGGATCAAAGCGACGATCCAGGGACAAGTACTGTAAATACCACGACGATCACGGTCATGACACCGAGGACTGCCGAAATCTCGCCTCAGAGATAGACTTCCTGGCGCGTGATGGTACCCTCGGTAAATACCGAGGTCGTAACCAGCAAGACGCCTGACCTTAGGGGAAGGGCAAGCGAAGTAAGAATAGAGGGGGGGAAAACTACTATCCCCACCAAGACAAAAAGCCAAGGCCCGATGATGAGGACGAAGACGAAGATCAGCCTCAATATGACGGAGTCATCGCCGCCATCACCGGGCTACCTCAAGGCGCAACGAAGTCCTCGTTAAAAGCTGAGGCCCGGAGTTAGCCGAAGGAGGAACCCTCGCAAAAAAGGTTCAAAAAGGACGAAGTCGTCCCCTTTTCTAGCGACGTCCCAGTCCCCCATGCTTTAACTCATCAAAATGTTACCATCATCGAAGCTGTGGTGGCCAATAAATTGGTTCACCGAGTGTTCATCGACAGCGGAGCCTCGATGAGCGTGCTCTTCAAGAACTGCTTCGATAAACTTGATATCGAAGAAACACGCTTAAAACCAGTACCCGTCCCGTTGAAGAACTTCACACAAGAAGAAACCTCGACGGATGGCACTATTTCACTCCCTGTAACAGTCGGAAGGAGTCCGTTATCTTTCACGAAGATAATCCACTTCTTCGTCGTCAAAGCCAACTCCCCCTCCAACATCATCTTGGGAAGAGATTGGCTAATAGCGACGAAGGCGATCTGCTCGGCCTACCACCTAACGATCAAGATTCCATCTAAGAACGGGGTGATTACGCTTAGAGGAAACCAAACACAGGCTAAGGAGTGCATGCAGGTCGCACTCCGAGGATCTGGGGTGCAGCATCCTCAAGCATAGCAATTACAGAACCCCGAGATGAAATCGACGTCACCTCCTGTGGAGCCAGTTGAAGACGTCGTACTATACGAAGACGATGTGTCCAAGGTCGTCAAGGTCGGGTTTGTTGGAGGAAACGAACTCCGAAGTCAAGTTGTCCGATTACTTCGGGAATTCAGAGACATCTTCGCTTGGTCACCCTTAGACATGACTGGGGTATCACCAAGCGTCATCACTCATCACCTCAACATTGATCCTGAGGTGAAGCCAGTTCGGCAGAAGCAACGAGCCTTTGCAGCCGAGAGAAATCAGGTGATCCACGACGAGGTATGCCAGCTACGGCAAGCAGATATCTTGTTCGAGGTGAAATATCTGACGTGGCTGGCCAACCCCGTAATGGTAAAGAAACAAGGAGGAGGGTGGCGAATGTGCGTCGATTATACCGACCTCAACAAACACTGCCCTAAGGACTGCTACCCTCTCCCCAACATCGATAAGAAGGTTGAAGCCCTTGTTGGTCACGAAGTATTCAGCTTCCTCGACCTCTACAAAGGGTATCACCAAGTTCTCATGAGTGATGAAGATGCTCCGAAAACGGCCTTCGTCACGGACTTCGGCATTTTTGCGTATAAGAAAATGCCCTTCGGACTGAAAAACGCTGGAGATACATACCAAAGGATGGTCGACAAAATATTTGAACCCCACATCGGCCAGATTGTCGAAGTGTACGTCGACGATATAGTTGTCAAAAGCAAGGAAGTTGGCACTTGCATAAACGACCTCCAGGTCGTCTTCAACCTACTCCGCGAAGTGAACCTGAAGTTAAACCCAGGAAAATGCACTTTCATGGTCCAATCTGGAAAGTTCCTAGGGTGTTGGGTCTCTCGCGAAGGATTAAAAGCCAACCCGGCAAAAGTCAAAGTTGTCCAAGAGATGCAAGTACCGAAGTCCATTCACGACGTGCACAGATTGACGGGCTGCCTAGCCGCACTAAGTCGTTTCCTTTCTAAAGTCGCCGAGAAGCAACTCCCGTTTTTCAAAATTCTAAAGAAGGCTCCGAACTTTGAGTGGAACGACGAGCACAAGTTGGCCTTTGAGAACTTAAAGAAGTACCTCACAAATCTGCCCACCTTATCCGTCCCAAAGGAAGGCGAAGTCCTCTCTCTATACCTCGCCGCCTCGGACGAATCAATAAGCGCAGTCCTAGTACGAGAAGGACCTCGGCAACTACCTGTCTACTTCATATGCCGAGCACTAAAAGAACCAGAAATGAGGTACCAACCCCTGGAAAAGGTCGCGCTCGCTCTAGTGAACGCCGCAAGAAGACTTCGACCATATTTCCACGCTCATCCAATACAAGTCCTGACCGATCTCCCACTCCGTCAAATACTCACAAAGCCCGAAGCTTCAGGACGAATTGCCAAGTGGGCGGTAGAGCTCGGCGAACACGCGATCTCATTTGCACCTCGGCAGGCCATCAAAGGACAAGCACTAGCGGACTTCCTAGTAGAAGCAGTATTCGCGGAACCTCCGAAGCCCACTGAACCTGTCAAGGATAACATCCAAGAGGAAACACCGAAGTCACCTCCAACAGATTGTTGGAAAATCTATGTGGACGGAGCTGCAGGCCATAAAGGAAGTGGGGCCGGAATCTTACTCGTCAGCCCAGAAGGAAAAGAAACCACTTATGCCCTACGATTCAACTTCCCAACAACAAACAACGAAGTGGAATACGAGGCCCTAATAGTCGGACTTCGCCTCGCGCAAACTCTTCAACTACGAGCTGTCCAAATCCACAGTGACTCCCAAATTATAGTGAGTCACGTGCTAGGCAGATACGAGGCACGAGTAGGGATGGCAATCCGCCCGCGGATACCCGAAACCCGCGGGTATCCGCCCGATTATTCGCGGGTTTGGTGGCCATTTCGTACCCGCGGATACGTTCGTGGTTTAAAAGTGCTACCCGTTTAGTTCGCGGGTACGGAAATGGTTTGACACTATCCGTACCCGCGAAACCCGTGTACCCGCGAAATATACCCGCGAAAATACCCGCGAATTACCCACGAATTACCCGCGAAAATACCTGTATACCCGTTACCCTACCCGTATACCCATTCCCCTAATTTAATTTTTAATAATTTCATTTGAATTGGGTATTAAAAGTTTAGAACCCTAATTTAATTTTCTAAAATTTCCTATTTTGCGGGTCGCGGGTACCACATTTCGCGGGTTCGCGGATAGTTCGCGGGTGACGGGTGGCGGATACCCGATGGGTGGCGGGTTCGCGGGTATCCGCCAATCCGCGGGTACCCGCGGGTTGCGGGTGTGGTGGCCATTTCGTACCCGCGGGTACGTTCGTGGTTTAAAAGTGCTACCCGTTTAGTTCGCGGGTACGGAAATGGTTTGGCACTATCCGCGCCCGCCCGACCCGATTGCCATCCCTAGGCACGAGGTGAACGGATGAAGAAATATCTCCACAAGGTCAAAACCCTACAACAAAGCTTCTCATACTTCGAGTTCATACGCATCCTGAGAGGTGATAATGACCGAGCTGACGCACTAAGCAAACTCGCATCATCATCCACAACCTCTCCTGTGGAAGAAGTACAAACTCGAAGTATAGACGAGGCCGAAGTAAATACGGTGACCGATGACGAACCAAACTGGATGACACATCTTCGTAATTACTTGGAAAGAGACGAACTCCCTGCTGATAAGGTCGAAGCTCGGAAGCTTCAGAGCAAATCAGTTAAGTACATTCTGGATCGGGGAATACTGTACAGAAAGTCATACCTTCAACCTCTTCTAAGGTGTGTAGGATCCAACCAAGCAAACTACGTACTACGCGAAGTACATGAAGGATCCTGTGGAAGTCACATCGGAGCTCGTGCCTTAACTAGAAAGGTCATGAGATGGGGGTATTATTGGCCGACCATGCTTCAAGATGCAATCGACATCGTCAAGCAGTGTCCGAAGTGCCAACTCCACGCAGTAGTAGCAAGAATACCTCAAACCGAGCTGACCAGCATGCAAAGTCCTTGGCCATTCCTGCAGTGGGGAATAGACATCGTTGGCCCGTTTGAGCAAGCTCCTGGCCAGCTGCGATTCCTTATAGTAGCTATCGACTACTTTACGAAGTGGGTAGAAGCCGAACCTCTAGCGAAAATAACAAGCAAAAAAGCCCTCAACTTTGTTTGGAAAAACATAGTCTGTCGCTTTGGCATACCCCACGTCCTCGTCTCAGATAATGGAACTCAATTCACGAACAGGACGTTCAAAGAATGGTGTGACGAGCTCAACATCCAGCAGAAGTTCACTTCAGTAGCACACCCTCAGGCAAATGGCCAAACCGAAGTGACGAACCGAACAATAGTCAAAGGGTTAAAAACCCACCTCGATAAGGCCAAGGGAGATTGGGCGGAAAATTTACCCCAAGTTCTGTGGTTCTACCGAACTACTCCCCGGACATCACACGGAGAAACTCCGTACAGCCTTGTCTACGGAACCGAGGCAGTAATCCTAGTAGAGATCGGCCTGCCAAGCCCTCGAACGCTTAACTTCGCCACCCAAGATAATAAAGAAAGACTTCGAACCAACTTGGACCTGCTAGAAGAAAAACGAGAACAAGCCTATATACAAGAAGCCCGGTATAAACAACAAGTAGCTCGGTACTATAATCACCGAGTAAAGCATTGGCAGCTTCAAATAGGTGACCTCGTACTCAGGAATAACGAAGTTAGCAAGGCGGAGAAGCTCGGCAAACTAGAAGCCACTTGGGAGGGACCCTACCAAATTCAAGAAGTCCTCGGCAGAGGGTCGTACAAGCTCGCCCATTTATCTGGTGAATCAGTACCCCGAACTTGGCACATTTCCCATTTGAAGAAATATTATTTATAGTTTAAGATAGTTCGGATATTGTTATTTCCCATTCCATGTTATTTCATGAAGTATACATTCTTTACACATGTCGTTTCGAGTCAAAACAAGCAAAACTCCAATTTTGGAGTAGCATCTAAACGCGCGTAAGGAGACCACTCCTATCGATAAACTCGACAAACAAGGAACTTGAAAGCCTACACTTCGTCTTTTAAACGAAGTGGCTATCTAAAAGCCTCAACTTCGTCCTTAAACGAAGTGGCTACTGAAGGCTTCAACTTCGTCCTTAAATGAAGTAGCCACTTGAAGGCTTCAACTTCGTCTTTAAACGAAGTAGCCACTTGAAGGCTTCAACTTCGTCCTTAGACGAAGTAGCCACTCGAAGGCTTCAACTTCGTCCTTAGACGAAGTAGCCACTTGAAGGCTTCAACTTCGTCCTTAGACGAAGTAGCCACTCGAAGGCTTCAACTTCGTCCTTAGACGAAGTAGCCACTTGAAGGCTTCAACTTCGTCCCCAGACAAAGTAGCCGTTTGAAAGTTTTAACTTCGTTTCTAGCCATTACGAGTGAGCAAACTTGATCATACAATCGAGAAAAGCTTTAGAAAAGTAATGATGCAATAGAAATAAAACTTTATTTCACTTGAACAAAATATTACATCAAGGAGGAGGGTCCGAGCCCGAAGGTTTACTAAAACTAAGGTACTTCTCTACAAAGCCCGGACCCGAGCTTGAGCCAGCACCAGGACTAAGCACCGAGTCTAAGAAGGCCATCCCTTGACCGCGGCCGAAGACCCGTCCTCGGCCCCGACCCGCAGCTCGACCTCGGCCCCCAGAAGCACGCCGGCCACCACCGCGGGACATTATAGCTTGCGTTTGCTCCCGGGTTAGAGCCGCGCTGGGAGGGTGCACACCCGCTAAGTTGCCCTCCAAAAAAGCCTGCGAAGTCGAGTCAGTTTGGACATTCTTGGACTGCACCCACCTCTTTAACTTCGGGTTCCGGTTCAAAACGGTCTTATACATCGACCCCAGCTGGAAGAGTCCGTCTTCTTGTTCACGAACTTGCCAGGAGTCCTCGCCGTACTTCTCAACGTACTTCCTCATCCGAGCGCGAACTTCCTTAATTTGCGTATGGACCTCGTAAATGGTCAGTCGCCCGCTCTTGTGGATGAGGTCCTCGTACTCTGTATGCTCCTCAACCATGGCCTTGAAGGTTTGGAGGTCCTCCTTAGCCTGCTTGAACTTGTCATCAAGCTCCCAAAATCTAGCATGTTCCTCGTCGAGCTTTTCCTGAGCTACTCGAAGCTTCGCGTCAGCCTCGATCTCGATGTTAGCAGCTCGGCTTTTCCACGAAGCTTCGACCTCGGCAGCCTCAAGAGCCCGACGAAGTGCAGAAATTTCTCTTTCAAAAAGAGAAGTGTCGAAGAAATTAAGAGCAGACTACAAAAGCAAAAGAAGGCACAATTCAGTAAAAGGTATTTTTATTGTTCAAAAGAAGAAACGCCGCCCTAATGGCGACGAGGTACAAAGCTACAAAAAAAAAAAAAAAAAAACTACGAAGCTCCCGGACCAACCTCTTCGGCACCTCCGCCCTCCTCGCCCCCTCCAGCAGCTCCGGCAGCCGAACTCCTTGCCAGCTCGGCAATGACAACTTCCAGCTTGTCATCCCTGTCGATCGGGCATTGGCGAACTGCCCTCTCCGACAACAAGGACTTCTGCCGAGCTAGCCTCTCCACCACCGGGATAGCAGAAGTGCACTCCACAAGCACTTTGGCATACTCCCGCAGCATCTCTTCCTCTGACATCACCTCATACCCATACTTGGCTTTGTCAAGCTCCGGGTAATCCTCAGCGATGAGGTCGATGGCCGCTGCGGTAATGGAAGAGCTCATGGCGCCCACCAACTGCGTGACCACGCCGCCGAAGTACTTGGAGTGGAATATCCGCTCGGCGATGGCTCGAAGCATTCCGCCCTGCTCGGCGGCAACAAGGGCCACCTTCTCCTGCTCCCCAGCCAGGTCGGCCCTCAGACCAGCCACTTCGGCCTCGAGCCCGGCCGCCTTTCTCTCTGCATCCTTTAGGGCGGCAAGGGCCTTCGCCTCCCGCTCCGCCGCCTGGTTCGCCCTTGCCTCGGCCTCCGCCACCTTCGCCGCCTCAGCCCTCGCCGCCTCGAGCTCGGCGGACAGACTCCGGAACTGTTCGACCCCGCCAGCGACAAAGTTCGCCAGGGCCTTCAGCCCGCCCATCGCCACATCCGCCTCCTGCACAAGATATATCAGTAAAAAAAAAAAAAGAAAAAAGAGAAAAGCGGAAAGGGAAGCAAGCCAAAGCTTACCTCGGGAAACGACATCTCCCGAGCTGCCTCCAGGTCGGAGGATCGCCCACCCGACCTACTCACCACCTCCCTCCTCGGCGGTGACAAATCAATGATGGGCGGAGGGAGCTGCGAGCCCTCCGCGCCCGTCTCCGGCAGGTCGGCTGCCCCCTCAGCCGACGAGCGGCGCGGCGTTTCCTCTGCAGCCGAAGAGGTCCTCGCCCTCTTCTTCTTCCTCTTCAAAACTGCTTGCAAAGCCTCTGGATTCACTGCAAAACAAAAGGAAAGAACATCAGAATTCAGCTCGGCTAAATACCATCACACAGCGCATAAAGCGGGACCTCACCCGAATCCACGTCGGTAGAAGCACCGTATGGGCTCAGCCCATACCTCGACAGCTCGGCCTCGGCGTAGTCTCTCTTAATCGAGCCGAGGTCCACCAAGCCCGCTTCGAGCTCACCGACGGGATCCACCATGATTTGCGGCCCGAACTTGGCCTTCGACCATGCGTTCAAGGGCACCCCCTCAGCTCGGCAGAAGAAGAACTTCTTCTGCCAGTTCGTCACTTTTGACGGGATTTCTAACTTTAATTTATTTACAGGGGACAGATAAATCTAAGCAGAGCATCTATAGAGAACGAGCCACCTCGCTGACCGACCTCCATACAAAAACCTATTATTTGCTTTACGGAGGGCGGCGCTAATTGCCCTAGAGGAAGCTGGAACCTCTCCAAAAATTCAACAAAAATGGGATGCAACGGCAAACGAAGACCGAAGTGAAGATAGTCTTCGTAAACCGTAAAAAAACCTACGGGCGGAGAGCTACCCCTATCCTCAGCCCGAGGTAGAACCATCTCCACAGACTCTGGGAAACAAAACTTTCGAGCCAAGTTCCGCATGTGGGATTCACTCATGGTAGAGGAATACTCAAGAGCCGCGTCCGACCCAACTAACGGCAAAAATTCTACAACTTCATGGGTAGGAGGCAAAGCAGCTCGGGTAAAAACCCTCACCGTAACCCCCCGCGCCGGAAAAATCCTAGGCGGCGAGGGAGACTCTACGTTTTCCACATCTATATCTATTGAGGAATGAGATGAAGAAGAAGCCATTCTTTTGAAAAGAAAAACTTCCGAGTAGATTTGCTGGTACAGAGACCGACAGCAGCGAACACAAAAAGGCAGAAAGCTTTTTGAAGAATTTTGGCAGAAAGTCGAGCAAAGGTTTAAGCAAAGAGCAGAAAGTGCTTATGAGCGTACAAAGCAAGCTTTTAAAGGCAATATTTCCGCCTTTTTTCCGACTGTCTTCTTCAAAATCCCACCTCTTCGTATGCACCAACAAGAATGCGACGCGTGTCCTACACGGTTCCCCACAAACAGCTGTCCTCAACCATTCCACAATATTCCTACCTCGACTTCGTCAAAAGTCTCACTTCGGCAACAACACCTCGCCAAAATCCTAATTCAAGCTCGACCTTGTCTGCAGCACGAAGCACGCACTTCACCCTCATCTACAGAAAGAAGCTCGGACAAATTCCAACTTCGTCATCCTCACTTCTCTCTCTTTTGGGGGGGGATGTGATAGGATATGGCCCCACCACCAACAGGCCCAATCGAGACTAAGGCCCAACATAACTGGACTGCCTGAATAAGTTCAGCCCAAGAGCCCAGCAGCTCAGCCCAATCACTCCGGCCCAAGAGCCCAGCAGCTCGGCCCAGTCACTTCGGCCCAAGAGCCCAGCAGACCAGCCACCTCGGCCCAGAAGTCCGGCCCACGAGCCCAGAAGCTTGGTCCAGCCCACGATCCCGGATTTAACGCCCCACGATCTCGGATCCGCCGTAACTGCCACTAGTTACCTATAAATATAGTCTCTAAAGCTAGATTAGGGACGGATTCTTGATACTCTCTCAAAAACTCAAATATTAATACAAAAGCTTTCTTCTCTCTGTGGACGTAGATCTAATTAACGATCGAACCACGTAAATCTCGTGTTCATCTTGTTCTTTATTTTATTATCGTAAAAGCACTCTAAAAATTGATGATCGAACAGACCTAAACTAAACTATGTAGTGGGTTAGGGTAACGAATGACTGGGCCGAGAGTTAAATCATTATGGGCTAATTTAATTAGAATATTGGGTCAATTTAATTGAATCTATGGATATGGTTATTTAATTTTAAATGGGCCGATCAAATAATTTACTGAGCCTTTGATTAATTGAATTGGAATTGGGTTGTAGCTAATAAAATAACTAGGCTGAATTAATTAATTAATCTGGGCCTAAAATCATAATTAGTAAAGGGGTAAATGCTAAAATATCCATTTTGATAAGTAAAAAATAAAAAATACCCACTTAAAAATAAAAGATAAAAAATACTCACTTTTTACAATAGCATGATTAAATTGATCATGTATTCATGTTATTCAAATTTAAAATAACTTGAATAACATGATCACATGATGAAATTCATCATGTTATTGTAAAAATAACATGATCACATGACGAAATTCATCATGTTATTGTAAAAAGTGGGTATTTTTTATCTTTTATTTTTAAGTGGGTATTTTTTATTTTTATTTTATAAAAGTGGGTAATTTTACCTATTACCCCATTAGTAAATTACTAAGGACATAGAAGTTAACTAATTATATCCCAATTGGGTTTAATTGTGACTAATTGGGTTAAATATTTAAATTAACAAGACTTAAATTATGTGGACTATGTCCAAGAATAAAATTCTAATATTGAATTTAGAGAATTTAATTTATTAATTAGAATTTAATCATAAGAAATGATTAAATTAAAATCATACTTAAAGTATGATAATTGAGATTTACTTTATCTATAAGAAATTATTTATTTTGATTCAAGGATCAAAATATTGAGTTAGAAATCCCTTATTTTTACCCAATAATTTATTACTTGAGTAAAATAAATTTATAATCATAGATTGATTTAGAAATCATCAAACGATACTCCTAGAATTTAACCCCGAAACTCGAATGATAGTCGAGTTAAAACTCGAATGATAGTTGGCAGTCAAGACTACTCAAGTAGGCTTTTCTTACTCTATAAAAATATAAGTGCATGATTTTAGAATAAAACGAGATATTTAAAGTACTGCATTGCCATAAATATTTTGATTTATGTATGATGCCTATCTGTTTATTTATAATCAAATTCGGGTCCCAGTAGATTAGATATACTACTCGGACTAGTGTACACAGGATCGTGAGTCATCCAGATGTTAGCCGGTCGAGTGTCTGTGGGAAGTGACCACTTCCTCGGCACAAAGAAGCTTCAGATATAGTTGATTACAAAGAACTAGGACTATAGTCAACCTTAGAACTTTCTCAAAGAAATGCTTTTGTGAACATAGGTGTTTTAGAGACAAAAATTCATATGCTTCACTTGAAATGGCTTGACAGTTATATGTGTATGTGTGCGATTTCGGCACGTGTGGTTAAGAAAAGGTGAAGACTTGATGCTACATTGGGCTTTTGTCGTAACTTCTAGTAGCTGACTCTTGGGAGTTCTATGTGTCTTCATACACGTAGAATTTTCATCAATTCGATCTCACATTTACGCTGCTAGATCGTTATGTAATAGACTCGAGATTTCAAACTCCTTTAATTAGTTGTGTTATGTAATGAGCTTATGACTCTAATTATGTCAATTGTCGAATTCGTATGATTAATTTTCGACTTATGTTATGAGAAGAATATCAATTTGTCTTATTTTATTCCATTCTCGTTCCTTAATCCTTTTATTAGTCACTTTCTTCTGGCTTCACTATCCTTAGTGAAATGCGGGCGTGACAGAAGCAGTCTAAGATAAGGACTGTCACATTTGGAGAGAGGCGATGAAGTCCGAACTGCAGTCTATGGTTGAAAAGGAAGTATACGAGCCCGATGTTAGGGTTTGTATACCTCAAAGCATGCTTTATACTTAGACAATGTACCAGACTTGTTTTCAGTTTCATTTTAATGAGAATAAATATTTCTATCATTGGTTTATTATTTATTATCTTTCTATATTAAATTGCAAACAAGTCCATTTCCTATATTTTTAGACTTTGTAGTGGATCCATGATCACGGAAGATTACACAGTCAGCTCCTTTATAGGATAAAAGCTCATAGTCTAGACAGACTTGGACATTCTAGTTGGTAAAGGTTGCGATATCATTTGATGCGAGAGCTGACCTTAGCCCACAGAATGATATCGGTAATGTATAAGTTAACACACATGATTTGCATATACATATTGAGAAGTTTCACATTGGGATAAGTTCTATGTGATGTTGCTTAGAACGACGTCTTGAAAATTAGTTATTTCTTAATCTGTGACGATGACATTAGTATACGCGACTAATTAAACGTTGCTTTGATTCATTAATACTTGCGGGTTTTTCGTAATCCCATATAGTAGTGTCTTGGGATGTAGTGATTGGTTTAGCGAGAAGTGCTCAATTGTCAATCGCATGGAATCGCATCTCGGTGACACAAGTTGATTAAATCTGCGTGAGGCATTCAGAAAGGTTTGTTACATCAGTAACCCGGTCGATTGGAATTTATTCCATATGCAATAATCAAAGTCTGAATCGGATCACTCACGAATAAATATATTAATTAATTATGAGTTGTCAGCAAACTCAATTAAATTAATGAATTTAGTAAATCTTAAATGCAGGGAATAATTAATGACAAGAAGGGTTACATCCGTATTTGAATGGATGAAGATAATTCAATATTTATCCTATAGTGGAGTCGATAAATATTTATAATAGAACTACACTTTATTACTGTCACGTCCCCATTTTACTTCTCTAAGTAAAGTCGAGGAAAACGTGACTAATTGGGAAAACGGATAAAGAAACGAAACGAAAGCTTTGATATGAAGATGAAACGTGGAACATACCACAAAAGGAAAAGATTTCGATAGAGTTGTGATACCGAAGTCCAATACATTAATGAAAACTTAATATTCGAAGTCATCAGGAATTAAAATAACGTCAAGAAAATACGGTGAACAAGTACAAGTCCGAACTACATAGTTCGAAAACAAGATAGATAACTAATAAGTTCTTGGATCTAAAAACAAAGTCTGGCAGCGGAAACTGGATCAATATCTAGATTTACATGTATGACGACATATAAACCAACGAGAGTAAAAACATTTAAAGTTCAACAAAAACCACCGCTGAGCCTTCCACTTCGTCATCACGACTTACCTGCACATTTATAAATATATGCAGGGCTGAGTACGAAAGTACTCAGTAAACACATGCCGAAATCACATTCGTACTGATATATTTGCAATTGCCGTAATACAGTGCAACATAGAGATTTTGTCACTAAAGAACCTATGTTCACTAAATTCTTTTGTGATCTTAAAAGTTCGACTGGCCAGTCTAAGTTCTGGATTAATCATACATATCTGTAATTCTGTGTGTCAGGAAAGTGGCCACTTTCCGCGAACACTGAACCGGCCAACCCGCTAAGATGACTCACGGTTATGGTGTACACTAACCTTAAAAGATATAAATCTTTAAAGGTCCGAAATCGATTAATTGTTCAACAGATACGCATCATACCAAAATATAAATATTTTCGACAATGCAATACTTCATAACATTTCAAATTCTAGCATTCTAAAGCGAAAATCATACTTTAGTACAACGCATGCGATTTTATTTGTAAAAGAAAGCCTACTTGATATGCTTCCTTGTCTAACGAAAAGCTGGTCTAGATCGACTGGAAATTCCTTTCGCCGCACCTTAATCGTAATTAAGAGGGAAAATACTCATCGTGAGTATTAATTGACGTATCTAATTAAAATGAAATAATATGCTATTATTTCAGGAATTATTCTAACTATTACTCGATTTAAAATCGAGTCCTTAGTAGCTAATTCAACTATCATCACTAAAGAGTTCTAATAATTATCTAATTACCGAATCTCCCTAATATATATTCTAAGTCCTTATCCAATTTAGGTATTATAATTAGTCGAGATAATTCACTCGAATTAATTCAACAACGCGGATTAATTATACACGATAACCTACTTGAATTAAAAAAAATTCTAATCTGAATGCTTAGTCAAAGCTCTAATGGTTAGTATTTATTTATTTAAAACCGATTAAGGATTTCATATTAACTCCATAATTAAGGGATAATTTAATCCACTTCTAATACCCATTCTGGGCCCACTTTACACAATTAAGAGGCCCATATTTATTTAAAATCGAGTCCAATCTTGCATCAATTAATTTAGCCCAATATAATTTAATTGTTTGGCCCATCTGTTTTATTTGTTTTCAGCCCATCTATCTAAATCCTCCAGCCCATCCGTTTTATATCCACAATCAGATTTACCCTAGTTTGATATACGCGACTTCTCCTTCTCGCCTTCGCCTCACATTCTTGTTCTTCCCATCAAACCCAGACACTCTCTTCTCCACTCTTCTCACTTGCTGCCCTCGGCTGTCTTCCCTTCTTCGGTTGTTCATCGGTCTTCCTCGCTTCAACACCATGAGGTGATCCTTCCCTCCTCTTTCTATTTCCAGAATCTAGGATTTTAAAATCTAAATTTTCGGGTTTGAAACCTAGATTCCACTTTCTGTTTTAGATTTGCCCTTTCTGTATTTTACACATTTCTCGTGAATCTGTATGTTTAATCTTAGGCTTTTCCTCTGAAATTGTTTCTAAATTTTGAATTCTTACTCTCTGCCTCCATCTTTCGATCTGTAGCAAGATATTTGGACAGTAAGGGTTCGTCGGGGCTGCTTCTGGACTGCAGGCCTTGGCTTCTCCTTTTACAGGTAAAATCACATTTTTTTTATATCTGATCTTATATTCTAGGGTTTAAATGGTATATTATATCTCCTTCACCTTTCTATTTCCATAAACTTGACAGCCTATGAATTTGAATTTGGGATTAAATTTCTGAAATCTTTGGAATTTAGATGTTATAAACATCGTTCCCTGCATGGAAATTTTCTTTAAATTCTCTGTTTTAGTCAACTAGCCAGACCATAGTTTCATTCTGAGTTGAGTTGTGAAATTAAAAGGGCTTCAGTTTTGTTAAAGTTCAGACTGTGATTTGTTTAAAGCTTTTAATCGAGTGCTGACTTTTGGTCTTGTTCTTATTCGGCTGAGGGGTACATTAATGGTTGCTGGTCTGATTTTGGTTGGTTCGTGGAAGGGTTCTGGATTTTGGTTGCTGCTGAGGTAGTTTCTGTCTTTTAAATTTTTGAGATTTAATACTTTGGAGTTGGTTTCTTATCTATGGAGGTAAATGAGTACTGATTATGCTTTAAAGACTGAACATGATAAACTATAAGTTCTAGTTCTAAAATCATAATCTATGCATATATGTGTCTATACATTCTGTTATCACAATCTGCTCACACATAAATATAAGTGTGTAGCTAGGTTCTAAATTTTGCAAGTTGTTTCTGACTAACTTAAAATCTAACCGCTTCTTAGTTCTCTAAATTCTTGGCCAGCAATTTCTGAACTTAATAGTTTAAAGCTTCTAATTGTTACCTCTTTGTTCTTTAATTCTAGAAGAAGATGGATCAAGTTTCAGTTCTATCTCTTTTTTTTTTATAAGACCAGCAACACAGTTTTAAGAAAACAATAGAAGGTCTTAGCCGTGTACACTCACACATATTTACAACTATTTCTATGTTCTGAAACCAGTAAGCATATATTCTCAGTTTGCAACCTATCTGAAGTCCTAGGTTTTGCATGCTTAAATTAGTTTTAACTCATTACTAGAACTGCAGAATCACTACTGAATGCTGGTTCTAGATTTACCTTAACTTCTGAAAATTCTGAATGGGGTGACTTCTCGGGGTGTGGGTAGGAACTGCTTCTGTAAAAGCTTGAGGGGGTGAGAAACTGAGTTCTTGAAAAGAAAACAAGGTGATGGGTTTCAGTTGGGGCCCAACACTTAAACTGAAAAGATGAAACCAGGCTTACCTTTACTGCTTCTAAATCTGAACCTTGGGTTGGAAATGGCTAAGAAACTCTTCTGGGGGGGGGTGATTGCTGCTGCGTGGGAAAATGGAAGTGAACTGGATGTTGAGGTAATATAAGTGGGAGAGTGCTTTCTTCTTTTGGGGTTGGTTTGCAACGTATGCTATTGTAAGATAGAGCTGTGTTTTAGTTTTCTGAAGTATAAGCAGTAGAGCTGCTGTTCTCTAACATATAAACCCCTAATTTACTCACTCTATGATCTATGTTACAGCTATAACTCAAGTGCTCTGCTATGTTTCTGATTTTCATTGACTTTTGGGTTGTATATTAATGTGAGATATGGTCTTATGGTGCAGAGATCAAATGGTGGAGTGTTGAAGGTGTTGCTCGAACTGCAGGCTGCAGCCATGCTGCTTTCCAGCCTTTGCTTTAACTGCTATTCCCATATCTCTTGTAATAGAATGTAGTGATATAAGATAGTGCATAACAGGTGGTATCTTCATAACTCTTTCCTTAGAAACAAATCTGCAGACTGCAGATTTGGTGTTGTTTCCTTTCTTTAACTATGTAGTTATAGTTGCTACTCCTATCTTACTTGCTATTCTTGCAGTAAGCACATACACCTACCTAGACCTATTGTGCAGGCATATATATATATATATATAAACTTACTGCTCATCATTAAATTCTTCTACCTTACTACTATATTAGTATCCTATACCATATATACGCATTTACGTGTGTGTGTGCTCCCCTTTTCTTTCCTAATTAAATTCTAGATGCAAGACTTGTTTTTCCTCATTACTATAGGGCACGATAGTTCAGATTTGGGCATGTAAATTCTCAGCTGTAACTATATGTATATACATGTATTTATCCATTTTAAGAAATTTGTATGCTAGTATATCTTGGTTCATTAATGCAGACACTAACATTCTACTAATCACCAGTTATAATTACTTATGCAGTTTAACATTATCTCATTATTAATATAAATCCTATAAGTATACAACTTCACTTGTACTAATCTATAATAATATAGGCCATAATCCTTTTTACACATCATTACATTGTTAAAGTTACACATATATCCTTTAATATATAATCACACTTCTAATTGTTAAATACTTAGATAAGCAATTTAATTATCTTATCGAACTTTACTATAGATCATGCACTCCAAGAATTCATTTAGTTCGTCTTCTTAATAAATCCCATTATCTAAATGAGCTTACAAAATAATTATCACTCAAATGACTAAAATGTGCACGCAAACAATAACTACTGATATCAATTAGCTAAACGACACAGAAAAAAAAAATATACAACGGAAATTTATTATTGAGATTTCTGATACCTAATCATCAGAAAAATTTTACGGCCATTACAATTACATTTTCATATAGTAATTAATTTGAGAATTAAATTAACTTAACGTAATAATTATCTTAAGTCAATGTTTTGACCAAGACAATTAATTAAATTTAATTGGGACAAAATGACTTAGAAATTAAATTAAATTAAATTATAATTTTGAATTGTTCAAGTTAATTTTGAATTATTCAAATTCTAACTAATTTGAATAATAGATAAAATTGTCAAAGATAAAAGTGAGATTGCATTCTATTATTAGATGATCTTATCAATTCACCTTAAAAGCTCTAACCTAGCCCAAAATATCTATAAATAGGGGAAAAGTGAGATGGCCGATTTTTTCATACTTCTACACATAGAAAAATCGGCCATCATAGAGAGATTTAATTCTCTCTATTTTCAAAAGTTTTGGGGTATCCGAAACCTTATTTTTTTCGTTCTTTTTCTCTAGCAAATGTTTGATAGATTATTTTTCACCCAATAATCAAACCGTAGATCGGGAATAGGTTAAAAGTTTTTGAGGTTGGATCAAAGGAGATCGAGGAAGGAGATTGAGGAGATCCATAGTAGATGATTTTTGTTTGTTGCGGACAATTCAAATCGTCTCTCCGCAAGCGAAGGACTAGCTAAGGAGATTGGTAATTCCGCTATTTAATTCTTCATATATGTGGTATTGTGTGTGAATTAAATTATTTATGTAATATATTAAACATGTGGATCCTGCGAAAATATAAGCCCCCATACGGGTTCTATCACCTGAACGGGAAGACGTTCGAGAGGTACGTAGAGGGACTAAGAGTAAGACGCATAGTGGAAGTGCTTTGAGTATAAGTGGGAAAATTGTTGATGTCATACGACACATATTGTATACTCTAAAGAATGTTTTAATATAAATGGGAGAATGTTAGGGTTTGTATACATTAAAGTATGTTTAATGATTTGGCGTTTGTAACATATTTGTTTTCATTTCTGTTTAATTCGAATAAATGTTTCTATAATTGATTTGTGATTTATTTTAACCAGTTTGTGCATTCATCCAATGCACGGTAAGAATTAAAAATAATAAAATGAATTTTAACTATATTATAATTCTAATCATACAATCATAAAATAATTATCTATGTAAAAATTTACATTAACGTTGTTAAACTAATAAAATCTCAAAAAATATAGAGTACACACAAACTCAAATTGAAAAAAAAGGTATCTTTTTCTCATAATTTTAATGGAGTAAAATTGTTAAAATTAAATATAAATAATCTATTATACACCAAGTATAAGCATGTAAAGAATAATAATATAAATAATTTATTGAATTTACAGTTAATTAATTTATATATATATGATCCAACATTAAGTTAATAAAAAAAACATAATTAATGAATTTATTTAAAATATATTTTTAAATTCTGTTAAATCTAATACACATAAGAATTCTTTGATTTGAAATAAATGATAGATAAATTTGATAAGAAATTATATTTCAAATTTTCTTATTTTCTATTCACAGTTCATCATTTTTTATATTTTTAGCAATTTCACCATTTTTTTACCATTCAAATGAGTGATAAATTTAAAAGTATCTATATAAGGTAAATGATAGTAAGATGTTGTGTAACTATTTTATAGTCACCTTCAAATTCATGGGAAAAAATATAAAATATCCATTTAAAATTAACTTTCTTGTCCCTAAAATAAAAATATTTATATTAAATAAATTAATTTTAACCATTAAAGTTAGACCGACTGAATATATAGAATTGTTTATCATTTCCCAAACAATTTTTTTTTCTTGTATGAACGTCACTCCATAAATATAT
This sequence comes from Leonotis leonurus, assembly GCA_026898415.1. Lineage (NCBI taxonomy): Eukaryota > Viridiplantae > Streptophyta > Magnoliopsida > Lamiales > Lamiaceae > Leonotis > Leonotis leonurus. Next base: position 77,081 of record JAPKLX010000437.1, on the reverse strand, counting down.
AACTCATATATAGATTTTGACTCATAAAAATTAGTAATTGTGTGAAAAATGAAAAAGTATCTCAATCAACCATTTTTTTTAATAAATTATTGGCTATGATTTTATCTGCAAATTAACTTCCAGTTAAAAAACTTTCAGACTTCTACATTGATGAAAATTATTTAAACTAAATTCAATTAATCTTAACAATTTCTTATACATTGGTGGTAGCTTATATTCTTACTCATTTCACACATATAATTTATTTTTTATATGAATGTAACTATATATATATATATAATTAATTTTACATGTGTTAATTAAAATTAAGTTTGAGATGTTTATTTTATTAAAATCGATGGTTAATATTAATTGTTCTATCAATTAAAATATTAATTATATATTAATAGTTATTAAATATATATAATTGATATATTCCTTATTTAGTTGGATATTCTTATTTTTATACTATTTATAATTACAAAACGACTTAAAGATATTTTTATAATGTTAATGTTTATTTATTATTTTTTTTTCTTGAAATATATTGTAGATACTTAAATATAAAAAAAATAACAAATGCTTAATTATTATTCTTTTATTACTTTAATCCTACTGATTTATGATTTAAAATTATAATCGATAAATTAAAAAAATAAAAAATATTAACTTGAATTAAAAATGCTTAAATGAGATAACAAATAATGCTTAATTTTTTAATTATTTTTTTCATTATAGTGCATATTATTAATATTAAAAAATAAAAATATAGAGAAAACAAAATATTGATATTATATTTGAGTTGATGATAAAAATACTTATATACTATTTGAAAATGATTAGTATCCAAAAAATTCATATTTAACCACTTCCACAATTGTAGGATAATAATCATTCTAAAAAATTTTCCAAAATCAATGAGTTATATTTGATTATAGTTAATATGTATGTCACTAATTGTAATATAACATCTCCTATATAAATTTTGCATCATATAATAAAGAATCATTGTGTGAGAAAACAGAAAATATCTCAATCATCAATCGTAATTAATCAATATTTGTGATCTACTCCACAAATTAAAATTTTATTTAAAAATTAAACTCCATATTTCTAAAATAATGAAAAATATTTAAATTTAATTTTATCAATCATTGATTCCCAACTAGATTAATGGGCTACATCCATTTTAATTTCTCACACATAATTTTTGATACGGCCAACAATATGCGGAAGCAAGAATCGAACACACGTCAACAGAAAGGTTGGTTCAAATCAAATCACGATCAAAAAACCTAGTTGGAGGCCCGATTAGAAACTATAACAAAACAACTCGGATTAAGCTCAAATTTTATCACCAATTATAAACTGAAGTCTAAAACAACATATCCAAAATTCAGCCAATTCGCACGAGGGGTTTGAGATCTGACTCGGGGCAGACTTTTGCTGCGTTTTTAGGGTTAAATTAGAAACGACGGCGTGTGGAGGGGGAAACTGGATTGGCGTGGGAATGGAATGGAAGTATAGGCTGAGTAAATGGTATATGATGGGTGGGGGAAACGTTGGAAAGGGCTGGAAACAAAAGAAAAAAGGATGAAGAACTTACCGAAACGAACCCCGGATCTACTGGAATCCGAAACGCGCCTATGGATCGATCTTCGCGGCTTGTCTAACCCGGATACTACTGGATATCACGAACGAGACAGATGAATTCAATTTCTAAAGAGCCAACTTAAGAACTCTACCAAGAACACAAAGAAAAAACGAGAGACAACATGAAAACTCAATCTTGATTCAAAATTGTCTGCCGTCCAAAAGAGTTGTTCAAAGTCTTAAATACTGCAGATTTTGACCTAGGCCCATAAGTACAATTAGGGCACTAAATTCGAAAATATAAAATCCAACAATTGGGCTTAAAACAAAACACAAAGTCTGAGCCCAATTAAAATTAAAACAAGCATAAAGAAACCAAACACTAAGGAAGCCCAATTTTCGAACCAAAAGGTCTTGTTCGAAACTCCTATGATATTCTTCAATCTTGGACGCTGGTCCAATTCACCAATTTGGGCTGCTTAATTCCATAATCTTCATCTTCCAATTTCTTCCGGATAATGCACTGAAAATAACCTTGCAGCTTCTTTGCTCTCAATCTTGTAACTGGGCCTCTCAATTGCAATTCCGGGTTTGATTCATCATTGCTGGATCCCGGCTCATCATTCCCCCCCTGCTGAAAAGAATTCGTCCTCGAATTCAGCTCCTCCTCAGCGTCAAATTCATCTACAGGAAAGGGAGATAAGTCAGAAACATTAAAAGTACTAGAACACTTATACTCACCTGGAAGATCTATGCGGTAGGCATTGTCATTGACTCGGGCGACCACAGTAAACGGTCCATCTTCGCGAGGCATCAACTTCGACTTCCTCAAGTTAGGGAAGCGACCTGGGCTGAAGTGGATCCAAACCTTATCACCGGGTTTGAATAGTACTTGCTTGCGATGTGTATTGGCTTTGGTGGCATTCTTCGCACCCTGAAGTTCGATCCTATCCTTGATCTTCTTGTGCATCTCTTGAACCTGTTCAGCCCTACGAGAGCCTTGCAAACTCGAAAGATGGTCAATAGGCAAAGGAAGAAGATCCGTAGGAGTAAGAGGGTTAAAGCCATACACAACCTCAAATGGAGACATGTTAGTGGAAGAATGCACAACACGATTATAAGCAAACTCAGCAAAAGGTAAACACTCTTCCCATGACTTCAAATTATTCTTCACTAAAGCTCGAAGTAAGGTACCTAGAGTCCTATTAACTACTTCCGTCTGACCATCAGTCTGAGGATGACATGTAGTAGAAAATAACAGTTTAGTACCTAACTTTCCCCAAAGAACACGCCAAAAATGTCCCAAGAATTTCGAATCCCTATCAGACACAATAGTCCTAGACATGCCATGTAGTCTAACTACTTCACGAAAGAACAGATTAGCAATATTAACAGCATCATCAGTTTTTCTGCATGCAATGAAATGAGACATTTTTGAAAACCTGTCTACAACCACAAACACAGAATCCTTGCCAGACTTAGACCTAGGCAAACCAAGAACAAAATCCATAGAAATGTCAATCCAAGGTGTAGACGGTGCAGGCAATGGAGTGTACAAACCAAATGGATTAGAACTAGATTTAGCCTTTCTACATGTAATACATCTAGCACAGATTCTCTCAACATCTCTCTTCATGCGAGGCCAATAAAAATGCTCATGCAATAAACTCAAAGTTTTAGCAACACCAAAATGACCCATCAGACCACCTGCATGAGACTCTAGAACAAGCAAGTCTCGCATGGAACAAGTAGGAACACATAACTTCGACGCTTTGAGCAAGAATCCATCAGACACATAAAACGAATCATTAGTCCTAGACTTAGCTGTACAAGATGCAAATATAGGACCAAAGAACGGATCTGAATCATAGAAAGTCTTAATATGCTCGAATCCTAAGAACTGGGCATGCATAATAGACAGGAAAGTATACCTGCGAGATAAAGCATCAGCTACGACATTTTCTTCTCCTTTCTTGTACTTTATCACATAGGGAAAAGATTCGATGAATTCAACCCACCTGGCATGGCGTGAATTCAGATTCTGCTGCCCTTTCAAGTGCTTCAGTGATTCGTGATCAGTGTGAATCACGAACTCCTTCGGTCTCAGATAATGCTGCCAAGTCTCCAAAGACCTCTTCAATGCGTATAGCTCCTTATCGTACGTAGAGTACCCAAGAGCTGCTCCATTCAGCTTCTCACTGAAATAGGCGACCGGCTTCCTATCCTGCATCAAAACAGCACCAATGCCTATACCAGAGGCATCACACTCAATCTCGAACATCTTAGAAAAATCAGGCAAAACCAACAAAGGAGCATTACATAATTTCGACTTCAATAGATTAAAAGCATGCTCTTGGGCTTTGCCCCACTCAAACTTCTTGTCTTTCCTACTCAACTCGGTCAATGGTGCAGCAATAGATGAAAAATCACGCACAAAACGTCGGTAAAATCCAGCTAAACCATGGAAGGACCTAACATCAGAACTAGTCTTAGGTGTTGGCCATTCCTCAATGGCTCGCACCTTAGCTCTATGAACCTCTACACCACGACTACTAACAACAAAACCAAGAAAAATAACCTCATCCATGCAAAAGGAACACTTAGACAGATTGGCATACAACTTAGCATCACGCAACAGCTCAAAAACATGCCTAAGATGCCTAACATGCTCAGAAACACAAGTATTATAGATAAGGATATCATCAAAGTAAACAACAACATACTTTCCAATAACATCACGCAGCACATGATTCATCAAACGCATAAAAGTACTAGGAGCATTAGTAAGTCCAAAAGGCATAACAAGCCATTCATACAACCCATGCTTAGTCTTAAATGCTGTTTTCCACTCATCTCCTTCAGACATTCTAACTTGAAAATATCCAGAACGCAAATCAATTTTTGAAAATACAGACGATCCAGATAACTCATCTAGCATATCATCTAACCTGGGAATGGGAAAACGATACTTTACCGTGATCTTATTGATAGCTCTGCAATTCATACACATATGCCATTCATTGTTCTTCTTTGGCACGAGAATCACAGGAACTGCACATGGCGACATACTCTCTCTGATTTGCTTCTTTTCCAGCAACTCCTTGACTTGACGGTCTATCTCCTTCGTCTCATCAGGGCTGGTCCGGTAAGCTGGCCGGTTAGGAAGGATTGCACCCGGCTGGAAGTCGATCTGGTGCTCAATTCCCCGGATTGGTGGTAGACCACTGGGAATCTCGTCCGGGAACACGTCCTTGAACTCCTGCATCAGTGGCTGCAAAACAGGGGGAATAGCAATATCAGAAGTATCATTAGCCTTAAACATAACTAGAACGATAGGCTTACCAACTCTGAGTGCTTTCTGCACTCCTTTCGCACTAATAAACAAGTTCTTGTGCACCGGATCTGAATTCGTCGCACTGGGAATCGATGGAGTGGCAACATGAATGGGCTTAGAGGGTCCCTTAGACGTAGAAGGGGCTGCCTTGGAAGACTTGGAGTTGGCTGAACTCGTCGTAGGGTTAGGAGAAGAAAGCGAGGCCTTGTTGTCAGATTTCTTTTCCCGTTCTTCCTTGAATCTCTCTTGCATCCTCTTCTGGTCTTCTGCAACATCTTTAGGTGCTAATGGCAATAATCTGGTGGTACGTCCATCTCGAGTCACGGCATAAGTGTTGGCGAATCCATCATGTATCGCTTTCCTGTCAAACTGCCAAGGACGACCAAGCAAAATATGCGCCGCATCCATAGGGATGACGTCACACAAAACAATATCTGTATATCTACCAATTGAAAAGGTGACATTTACCTGATAACCTACTCTGATCTCGCCTCGGTCAGTCAACCATTGCAATCGGTAGGGCTTGGGATGCTTCTGTGGGATCAAGTTCAGTTTCCCCACTGCATACTGGCTGATAGCATTCACAACGCTTCCACTATCAATAATGAGCGAGCACGTCTTGTCTTGGATAGAACATCGCGAGTAGAAGATGTTTTCTCGCTGATCGTTCTGATCCTCTTCACGAATCAGGCTCAGGGCTCGGATGGAAACAAGACTCACGTGAGCTTGCTTCGGCTGCTCATCTTCAATCTCATCGTTAGGGGGGCCATTAAGGGGCTGATCTGCGCCCTCTGCATCAATAGGGTCTTCGGGCTCCTCTTCACTAGCTGATTCTAACTCATCCTGATCAGTAATGATGAGAACTCGGCGATTCGGACACTGGGCTTGAAAGTGTCCCCATCCTTTGCACTTGTGACACTGAACGTCACGTGCTCTTCCTGGAGTACCATGCTGAGGCTGACTAGGCTGTACAGTTCGACTCTGATTATTTCTGTTGGGTGCAGACGAACTGAAATCGGGCCTGCGACCAGACTGAGGTGCGGACTGCTGCTCAGAACGGCGAATGGACTGGCCTTGAGGACGTGTAGGGGCTGTCCTAGGCGTCGAAGAATCGCTTAGTACCCAAGGGGTCCTAGCAGGCGTCGACTGGAAAGACCGACGGCGTCCTTCTCGGAGCTGCCGCTCTACAATAGATGCATAATGAACCATTGCGTCCACAGATTCGAAGTTCTTCAATTCAACTTCACAAGCAATGTCAGGGTTCATTCCTTCAATGTACCGGGTGATGGTGGCATATAAAGTCTCTTCTTTGCCAACCCGGTTCAGGGCTGTCTCCAGATCCTTGTGATACTCTTCTATCGACCTCGAACCCTGGCGTATCTGACTGAGCTTGCGTTCCAGTTCCCGTTCATAGTGTACAGGAATGAAACGACCTCTCATAACATCCTTCATTTCTTGCCAAGTGTCGATTGGAGGATACCTATCCTTTCTGCGTCTAGTCTGCTGAAACTCCCACCAAGTCGCGGCATATCCAATGAACTCAAGGGAAGCTAGCTGCACTTTCTTAAGCTCAGGAAAATCATAGCACTCAAAAATCTTGTCAACTTTGCGCTCCCAATCTAAATAAGCATCTGGATCATGCTTGCCTTCAAACGCTGGAATAGTGGTCTTGATGTTGCTGAGTAGACCATCTGCATGACCATATCTATTCTGTTCTGGATAGATGTTCCTGCGGGGTGCCTGGAAATGTGGTTGGAAAGGAGCTCCACGACCTCGGCCTCTGCCTCCAGCTGCAAACCCATTTCTATCTCCCTGAGGTGGGACGAACTGGGTTGTATTATCCTCAGCTAGTTCATCCTCAAAGTTCCCAAACACTGAATCTGAGGCTTCATCATGCACATGCACCTCATCTTCTTGATTAGCTCGTGGGTTATTGACTGGTGGGGCCTGAATCGTAGCGGTACTGATCTGATCAAGCTTAACCAACAATTCGGCCATGGTGTTCTGAACTTCTCTGAACTGATGCTGTACATGACCTCTCAAAGCATCATAGTGGTACTTGGCATCCCAATCAGATTTGGTGCCTGAAGACTGTGGTGATTTTTCTGGATCCATGAAACCTGCACAGTGAACAAACGTAAAGAAAGAAACGAGACCTCACAGTTCCTCACAAGCACTCGTTTATTGTTCTTCACAAGCACTCGTTTATTCTCTCAGATCTTACCACTCGTGTATGTCACTCAGTGTATGTCACTCAATCCTCACAATCACTCGTTTATGTCTTCTCTGGATCCGTCAATCCTGCAAAACGAACAAACGTAAAGAAAGAAAAAGGAATCTCACAATTCCTCACAAACACTCGTTTGTTCCCTCAGATTTTACCACTCGTGTATGTCACTCAGTGTATGAAATTATGATACGGCCAACAATATGCGGAAGCAAGAATCGAACACACGTCAACAGAAAGGTTGGTTCAAATCAAATCACGATCAAAAAACCTAGTTGGAGGCCCGATTAGAAACTATAACAAAACAACTCGGATTAAGCTCAAATTTTATCACCAATTATAAACTGAAGTCTAAAACAACATATCCAAAATTCAGCCAATTCGCACGAGGGGTTTGAGATCTGACTCGGGGCGGACTTTTGCTGCGTTTTTAGGGTTAAATTAGAAACGACGGCGTGTGGAGGGGGAAACTGGATTGGCGTGGGAATGGAATGGAAGTATAAGCTGAGTAAATGGTATATGATGGGTGGGGGAAACGTTGGAAAGGGCTGGAAACAAAAGAAAAAAGGATGAAGAACTTACCGAAATGAACCCCGGATCTACTGGAATCCGAAACGCGCCTATGGATCGATCTTCGCGGCTTGTCTAACCCGGATACTACTGGATATCACGAACGAGACAGATGAATTCAAGTTCTAAAGAGCCAACTTAAGAACTCTACCAAGAACACAAAGAAAAAACGAGAGACAACATGAAAACTCAATCTTGATTCAAAATTGTCTGCCGTCCAAAAGAGTTGTTCAAAGTCTTAAATACTGCAGATTTTGACCTAGGCCCATAAGTACAATTAGGGCACTAAATTCGAAAATATAAAATCCAACAATTGGGCTTAAAACAAAACACAAAGTCTGAGCCCAATTAAAATTAAAACAAGCATAAAGAAACCAAACACTAAGGAAGCCCAATTTTCGAACCAAAAGGTCTTGTTCAAAACTCCTATGATATTCTTCAATCTTGGACGCTGGTCCAATTCACCAATTTGGGCTGCTTAATTCCATAATCTTCATCTTCCAATTTCTTCCGGATAATGCACTGAAAATAACCTTGCAGCTTCTTTGCTCTCAATCTTGTAACTGGGCCTCTCAATTGCAATTCCGGGTTTGATTCATCATTGCTGGATCCCGGCTCATCACTTTTTCTGATAAGAACATGATTATTTTGATAGTTAAATGGTCATAACTTATTCATATTAAATTTATTTTTTTATAAAGGAGAATTTGGTGTCTTTTTGGTCAGTAATGGAAGCAATCGTCCCTATGTCGTAAAATAAGAGCACCTGACATCTCTATCGAATTTGAATATCATAATAGTGGATATGGTTATAATTCAATGGTCAGATCCACTTACTTTTTCTTTTGTTGATTTTGAATCTTTCCAATGAGATTTGCTTGTCAAGAGGTGACTTTTGCTTATTCACATAAGCATGAAAATTTCTCGAACAAATCTTCCACCTTATAACTAGAACCTCCATGTCCCCACACGGGAGACATGAGAACGTAACAAAGGGGATCCTATCAACTTGTTCCGACCTAGGCTCATGAGCTTGGTCTTACTTCACCGTCGAGAAACGAAAGAAAACTTCCATCTCCAAGTTTAACTCAGACGTAGCTCCCTTCTTTTTGTTTTGGGTGTGATGCAGTGGCAAACCAAAATACCCAACAAGCATTAGCTCTCCCTGAAAAGGAGGTGATCCAGGCGCACCTTCCAGTACGGCTACCTTGTTACGACTTCATTCCAGTCACTAGCCCTGCCTTCGGCATCCCTCTTTGCCCATTTACAAGGACTCGATTCTATGTCGAAACATCACATGCCAGCAGATGTGGTCACCATCATAGGTACTCAAGATATTGTGTCTGCAGAGGTGGATAGATAGGACTAGTACTTTCTCGGTCTGGACCCTAGCTTTATCAAAAGAAGGAGAAGGATAAGGGCGAGAACGATAAGTAGAAGTAGAACTATGCACCGATCTAATGGTTGAGTCGGAGAGACAGGAGATAAGGTAGGGCCATCTCGCCTATTGTATTGTTGATTTATTACTTGCACTGGAAAAAGGGCCTGAAGAGAAAGATATATAAAGGATATATATCAATCTATATTGAATTGTCGATACAGAAATGATAAAATCCAATTTGATTGAATCACATAGGAGTTTCCTATAGGTCAAACAACAAGGATTAAGACAAGGCCCTAGAGTGGCATATTATTGAGAAATAATATAATTATAGGTGAGAGAAGATGAGTAGTTATTTTATTCAAATATTTAATTGTTATTCACTAAAGCATGCACTATTTTTGCAAAAATAATTTAATTAATAATTAATGTATTTAATAATTTAATTATTCTTGCCATTGAAATTAAATTTAATTATAAAATTGCCATTGAAATTAAAATGCTTCCTATTTTATATATACCAGTACGTGCATCCCGTGCAATGCACGGAAAAAAAACTTATTTGATATATATAAGATAATTATCATCATTTTTATCATATTCCATGAAACTATAATTATTTATTTAGTTTTTCGTCATTATATTATATATGCATCAATTTTTTTGAAGTTTTTAGAATCTTATGTTGTTTAATATTGAACTTAATGAGTCTTTATTGGTGCATTAGAGGTGTCCATTGTCTTCGCACGATTAGAGCTGTCAAAATTGTCAAATCGAACTTTCTAAAACTCAATCAAGCTATTTATGGGATGATGGACGGATCTGTTTTACACGTCCATGCAATATAATATTTTTAATTTAATAAAATTTTATTTTAATAACTTATTTTACAATAAATAATTTTACTTATATAAAACATTTAAAATAAAATATTTTAATTTTAATTCTTTAATATTATATTTTAAATATAAATTAAAAATTTCAAATATTTAAAATATTATAATTATAAAATCACCATTAAAATGAATTATAATTGATGTTTTGTGTTGTGTATATATATATTTGATTGATTTGTAAAATTTTTAGATAAATTTTTCGAGGATGATAATTTTTGAAGTCATTTCCTACCCATATCGTGACAGCTATATCTGTGATACATATGTTGATAAATAAATTATTATAAAAACCGATAGTTGATTAAAAATATTATTTTAATATATGTATAAATAATCCAAATCAATATCACATATTAAAGATTTTAATATACAATTTATATTATTATATATATATTTTTATTCATAAGAAAAAATATTTACGTGAGAAATATGAAAATATATTAACCATTCATTTTAATAAATGAAAGATTGTGATATTTTTGTCAAAATAACTTATTTATATAATGAAAATATAATTTTCATCTTCCTATTATAATGAACAAAATTTATATTTTTGATTAAATTGATCTTAATAATTAATTTTAGTTAGATAAATGACATATATACATATTTTCATTAATTATATATATAATTTTATAAAATTATAAATTAATAAATAAAATTACATAAAGAAAATTAATGTAACACCCGAGTATTTTATACCGGACTTATATGTGTTTAAAAATCCCAAGAATAAAATTTTTGGATTAGAAACTTTATTTTGAAGCTTGCTGCCAAGTTTCAGCGAAAACGGAGACCAAATCTCTGCTCTTTCGAGAACCGGCTTATACTTTTATAACCGGTAACAAGAGCAAATACGGGATTCATTCGAATGCCCGGATTTGAAGTTCGAGACGAGATATGGACAAAGCGCGATAATTTACATACACTTTTATCGCGATACGGACCATACGCGGAACTTTTTATTTTTCGCCGTCCGGTGAATAGTAAAACCGAGAACTCGAGAAATCGAGAAAACTCCTATTTATCGATTTTGATAGCACGAGTAATGAGCAAATTCTCGAGAAGTTTAATAAAATGAATTTAAGAAGAAACGGAGTTTTAAATTGATATTTATCAAGAAATTGAGAAAAAAGCATTTTCTCGATTTACGTGCAATTCGATAGGGCCAAACCCCGACTTTAGTTCATGAGAGACGAAGATGTTTTAACGAGTAAGAAAGTCAAGTGTGTTGACTCATGTTTCAACGGAGATAGCTAAATGAAGAAAAATCAACCGAAATATCTAAGAAGCGAAAAGACGATTTGGACCCCGGATATTTAGATATTTTGAGGGCAACTTTTGTGGCCTATAAAAGACCACAAATTCACCCATTTCAGATTTTTTCTACGTGAGTTCACATTAGCATTATTGGAGTGAACAAAGAAGAGAAAAGGAGGAGGATTTTTGCTCCGATTTTCGTCCCGTTCGTCTCGTTTTTCTGATTTCTTCGAAATCTAATCTGATAGAAAGGTAGCCCTCGATCTTATCTACGTTTCTACGGTTTTATTTTCATGTTTTGATCTTGATGAAAAAGTGAAAAAAGGGGGCTGCCCTTTTCGAATTTTATCGAGTCGAGCCCGAATCAAAAAATGTTGATAATTAATGTTGCTCGTATGAGTTAGATAAACATGTGTTTTAAGTTTCAATGAAATCTAAGCATGTTAGGTTTTGAGAAGTTAACTTGAGCTCGTCGTTTTATATGTTTTCGATTTTTCTCGGATGAATCGAATAGACGAGCATGTATGTAGGTTATATACGAGTATTATGTGAATTTACGGAAATTAATCGAGCATGTTTAAAAAAAAATGAGTGAGGGCCGAAAGTTTCTGCCCGGGTTTTATCTCGTCATTTTAAGTACAGAATGAGTAGAATTTTTAACATAATAAAATACTAGATCGAGTTAGGAGTAATCTCCAACTTGAATCACCCTGTTTCGTTGTGTTTTCGATTTGTTATGAATTTTTCAAAATGGTTGCGCAAACTGCCAATTCCAGCGAAAATCTGTAAATTTATCTAACTTTGAAAATTCGTGAAAAATAGAGTAAAATGATTTTATGTGTTTTGTCCTCGGATTATAAAATTTTACGATGTTATGGTCACTTTAAAGTTTGATTCGATACAATTGAAATTATTTCCAATTTATTATTATTTTTCAAAGTCAACGGCTCATTTAGCTTGAACATGTGTTGAGCATGTTGTGAATTTATCGGATTTTTTCCGTCAAGTGTGCAAAAATTGAAATAAGTTAGTAGCCGATTTTTCCGTTATGTTGGATAATCGAGCCGCATAATTTTCGTATGAGATTTATAATCTCATATTATTATTTATGAGCATGAAAAGGAATTTTTCCCCGATTTTAAGTTTTAATCGAAGTTGGCCGTTCGAGAGCATGAAAAGTGTTATGTGATGTTTTATTTAACGAACGTGATTTATTATAGGTTTATATCATTGTATTAAGTTTCATGATATTCATAGATGTTTTGATCTTAGACGAGCATGAGTGCTGAGAAATGATCAAACATCAAGTTATGTGTTTAATCAAAGTCAAAACATGGTTTGATTAGAAATCATCGAACGACCCTTCTAGAATCTAAATTCGAAACTCGAAAGATAGCCGAGTTAAAAGAACCGAGAATAATTCTCAAATAACAAAGGATAATAATTCCTTACACTTAGAGAATATTAGATGCACTCGAAAATGTTATATCACTTGAGATTTCTTTAAAGGGTACGACGAAAGGTCAGGACCGCAGTTCGAGTAAGAAGCAGTCGTCAGTCAAGACGATCCAAGTAGGCTTTCTTATACTAAAAGAAAATATGCGTGTTTATCCGCATTTATGTTAATTCTTTTCAAATAGCTTTTGAATTAAAATTGATATTTCAAGTATTGTCTTGCCATAAATGTTTTATGTTTTGTATGATACATATCTGCTATGATTATGAAATCAAATTCGAGTTCCAGTGGGTAAGCATCCCCACTCGAACTAGTGTACACAAGGACTGTGAGTCATCTAGCGGGTTGGCCGGTCAAGGTGTCCGTGGAAGGTGGTCACCTTCCCGGCACATAGAAATTACAGATATGCTTGATTACTAAAGAACTTAGACTGATCAGTCGAATTCAGGATTTTTCAAGAAAAGAATTTAGTGAGCATTGGTACTTTCAGATAAAATCCCTATGTTTCACTTTGAGATGGCAATGACAATCATATATGTATGAGTGCGATTTGGCATGTGTCTACTGAGTACTTTTGTATTCAGCCCTGCATATATTTCTAAATGTGCAGGTTGAGCTGTGATGAAAAAGGGGAAGTGCTAAGCGAAGATTTTGGTCGAACTCATCTAGTAGTAACTCTTGGGGGTTTGCATATCTTCATACATGTAAACTTAGAAATTGATCCAAATTGCGCTGCAGACACTCAGATTAAGTATTCAGATATTTCTCTTCGTGCAAGTCTCATTCTTTTCCCTTATTTTTATGTTCCTTTCCCCAGTCACAGTTTTTCCGACTTTGGCTACCTTAGCGGAGGGCGGGCGTGACAATTAAATAAAATTAATTATATAAAATTTTAAAGTAATAAATATGATTTCATAATAAAATTAAAAAAATTAATTATTAATAATATGTAAAAAAAATATAAATATAAATATAAATATATTTATAAATATTTCTCTTTATTCATTTGACATGTTATAACTTTTCAGTTGCCAACACGACGTGCGTATGTAAAAGATGAGTTTTGCCTAGATTTAAAAACAAAATCAATTTACCGATTATCATGTCAAAAACCTTATATTGGCACTGGCATTGGCATCTACTCTGCAAAAGTGTAGGCGTGAAAATAAAAGCAAATCTCTGAAAAGAAATCAAAAGTCACTAGAATAGAGAGAATCATTCATTCCTGTACCATTTGCCACTGAGATAGAAATCCATCACATTTGAGAATTTTCTTCTCAAGTAGAAAGTTGACTTTCGTTTGATAATACACAAAAAATAATTGAAATCTCCAATTAACTTTTTTCAGTCTTAGATAGACTATTATGGCTTGGTAAAGAATATACACTGCAAATTTTCTATTGCATGTGCAGCACGAACAAATAGGTCCAGCACGACAGTAAAAAGCGATAGAGTTAACAATTCTATTAATAATTGTTGTAGCATATGTTCTTCTCACATCAGTTTTTGTTTTCTTCATGTGTATTCTGTAGCACGATAACGTGGATGATCTTTATGCACGATGATGTGGTTGTTCTTGTAGGATGTAAAACTGGTGGTTGAATCCATTTCACGTAAATGAGAAGTAGTCAAAAGAATTTTGAAGTGGTGCACAACACACAGATTGTGTTGACACAACAAGTGGAGTTTGTTGAGATGCAAGTGGAGAATAGTTGAGAAAAATAAGGAGATGCCCTGAGATAATAGAGATGACATATTGTTGCCGAGATTGTCGCAACAACACTACCGAAAATGTAGCTACAAGATTTGGATGCTACTTAGTGGTGAGTTGGAGTCTATAAATAAGAGAGTTTCTCATATTTGAAGATGGACAGTTTTAGAGAGTTTAATCCATTTGCTTACTCTTTTACTCTCTTAGATCTTTTAGTCTCATTAGTTAGTTATACTCTTGAGATTGTATTTTCGTAAAGTAGTTGATAGGATAGTTAGAATTCATCTACTATCTGTAACTACTTTGTTTTCATTCTTTTAATAATATTTTTAATCATGAGACTCGCGTGAGAAAATTTTTAACCCACGCAAAATATATAGCGTGTGCTCTCTGTTTGTTTACTGTTTTGACAGTTGTTTCTATAACATAACCATAGTCTGGTAGAGTTATTATTTTGTTAAGTGAAGAATCTGACTTGTTGTTATCGAAATTGTTCTTATAACATACTCTCGTATAGTTGAGATACACTTTCATAAAGAAAACTACACATCAACGGTTCGGAATTGGAAAATCTGAAAGTTGAAATATTAGTTATTGCAAGTGCAATATAGGAAGAGATACCAACAAACCATGGCATAGTAAGTGCCCTGTAGTAGAGCACCACACAGTGAAATAAAAAACAATTAAAAACAATAACAATTCATAGTTTTTGCAAAATGACATGAATCCCCTCACACATACTGGTCAAGGTATTCCTCCACTGTGGTGTATTTAATACCAGGATAGAGCTCCGACGCCTCAACTCCAAACGAGGGTTCGATTTCGAAGTAAGTCTGGTCTCCCTTCACGAAAATCGAATGGTTTATGGATAGTATGATGTTGGAAGGAACTGGTGATTCTGTAATTATGAAACAAGATAAATATATTTATTATATATAAGTCAATTTTAGATAGCATTTACTTAAGAATTAGTTGAATTTTTGTGTTTTATGAGATGAAGATGAATGATTAAGACTTATTGCATAAATTGTATGGAAAAATAATCTGGGAGAATAAAAATAATAAAATTTGTAGCAGCTATTTTATTCTATTACAAAAGAGTAAAACAGAATAAATTCGGAGAAAAATTTGGAAGCCGAGTCGAGGAAAGATCCTCTTTCCGCAAGATAATATTACGCCCCGGTAGTGCTCTCGGTAAGGCGTAGATGTCTCCAAAGATAAAACGGCTTTCGTCTCGGAGGTGGCAGCACCGCGAACCAACGAGCTCCGGCGAACTGGAAAAAGTTGAGGACAAAATTTCTTCTAAATGCTTGAAGAAAAGATGCAGCAAGATGAGCTTGTGTATGATGATGTCTCGTGTATGTCGTATTTTTGAAATGCATGGAGACCACCTATATAAAAGTCAAATCCACTCTGGAGGAGTTACAGGAATCAATTGTAATTAAAATTCATTCATGGCAATTAATTCACATTAAGCCACTGGACGTTACGGGAGTTACAAAAATTAGTGGTAATTAATTATAATTAATCCACCTAATTTGGACATATATTTGTCCACATTCACATATCACAGATCGATCACCAGATCGATCTCACAAAACTGGACAGATCGTTGGGCAGGCCATGGCACAGGCCAGGCCACCAGACCAGAACACCATGCTGCTGGACCAGAAAGTTCTGCTGGACCAGAACCAGACCCATCTGTTGGACCAGAACCCCATCTGCTGGACCAGAACCAGAACTTCTGCTGGATCAGAAAGTTCTGCTGGACCAGAACCAAAAACTTCTGCTGGACCAGAAACTTCTGCTGAACCAGAACGTGGACCAGAACGCTGGACCAGAAAGTCTGCAAAAATAAGCCCAGGACAGCAGACCGGCACGCGCCAGAAGGTGGCACATGTGGTCCTTGACCCAACTTGTCAAACCATAAGGTTTCTTCTCTCCTTATATACATGATGAATGTTGGTTTTATAACCAATGTGGGACATGAGTTTCTCTTCACTCTTAGTTCCCAAACCACATAACTTCATGCTTCAAGTGACTCACTTTAAACCTTTATTTCTCACTCACCGGGAATCGGTTTAGAGAAAATAAATATACTACGATCATCTACTCGGAACGTAGATCGATCTTACGTCATTTAAATTCCTTAGAATTAAATGTTTCGTCACTTAAAACTTAGTCAAACTTCATTGACCACAACAAATATATACAAATATATATTTATTTTTTAAGGCACGATTCCTACAATCCCCCACATGAGTGGAAATAACCCAAATGCAAATGCACACAAGCTTTGTCCTCACCATAGCCAACACCATCGGATACACAGGCGGATTAGTAGCTTTATGCTTTGAACTATTCCTCCACGGCGTGTACCGAGACAATGATGTCAACACCTTCAACACCTCAAACCTTTTCCGTTCTCACGTTTTGTGTCCATTTCGGGCCCTGGACACCCCTTTGGATTCATAAGTGTTTATTTAGAAGCGACCCTCACTTCACACTTGTATAGGTGATTCTTTCTCGAGTATCTTGCCCTACTCAATCTCTAAAGAATCATTAAAAGTCATAGACTTAACCTCACCACTTGGCAAGTTCTCAACACTCAATTGTGCTCTTCTAGGGAATAGATATATCAATGAGTGTTCCCTCACAAGCTCTCATAGCTTAGTTTTCCCATTGAACCAAGTTCTTGGGATCTCCAATCATCATGGTTGGGTTACCACTATGACAACTCCTCATGTTGTGGATTTTAGACCCATTCCCTCTAGCAATTTAAACATTTGATCTCGATTTAACCCTTTGGTTAGCGGATCCGCTAGATTATCCAACGACTTTACATAGTCGACTGTGATAACCCCCGTTGTGATCAAATGTCTTACGGTATTACGTCGCCGACGAATATGTCGAGACTTACCGTTATACAAGCCACTCTTTGCCCTCCCGATAGCAGCTTGACTATCATAGTGAATCATCACTGGAGGCACTGGCTTCAACCAACATGGAATATCTTCGAAAAAATTTCTCAGCCACTCGGCTTCTTCACCAGCTTTATCTAAAGCTATGAATTTAGATTCCATGGTGGATCGGGCTATACATGTTTGTTTTGTGGATCTTCACGAAACAGCTCCACCCCCGATTGTGAACACATATACACTTGTAGAAAGTGAATCCTTTGTGTCCGAGATCCAGTTCGCATCACAGTACCCTTCAAGTACCGGGGGGTATCTCCCAAATTTTAGCCCATAATATTGAGTATACTTTAGGTATCTCAATACTCTAACAAGAGCTTTCCAATGCTCCTTGCTTGGATTGATCGTGTACCGACTCAATTTGTTCACGGCACATGCTATGTCAGGTCGAGTGCAATTCGTTAGATACATTAAGCACCCAATCACCCTTGCATAGTCTTCTTGTGCAACCGATTCACCTCAGTTTTTACTTAAGTGAACATTGAGTTCTAAGGGGGTTTTAACAGGTACATTATCATACGCGTTAAACTTTTTGAGAACTTTCTCAACATAATGAGATTGTGACAAGCTGATTCCGTCTGGTCTTCTTAGAATTTTAATTCCAAGAATCACGTCAGCTACCCCCATATCCTTCATGTCAAAATTTCTTTTCAACATGAACTTAGTATCGTTAATCACTCGGATATTACTACCCATGATTAACATATCGTCTACATAAAGACACACTATAACATACTCGTCATTTGTGTTCTTAATGTAAACACACTTGTCACACTCATTTATTTTAAAACTATTTGACAACATCACGTCGTCAAATTTTAAGTGCCATTGTAACAGCGCTTGTTTCAACCCATTAGAGACTTCACCAATTTGCATACCTTCCTTTCTTGGCCAGGTACTACAAACCCCTCAGGTTGCTCCATATATATTTCTTCTTCGAGATCACCATTCAAAAATGCAATTTTAACATCCATTTGGTGAATCTCGAGATTGTGCAAAGCAGCAATCGCGAGAAGTACTCTAATAGAAGTAATTCTCGTCACTGGTGAATAGGTATCGAAAAAATCATACCCATCTCTTTGTTTAAAGCCTTTGACTACTAACCGAGCCTTATATTTATCAATTGACCCATCGGCTTTAAACTTTCTTTTAAGGATCCACTTGCATCCTAAGGGCTTATAACCTTCAGGTAAATCAACCAACACCCAAGTACGGTTTTGCATAATTGAATCAATCTCGCTTTGTACAGCTTCTCTCCATAGCTCCGCGTCGGACTTAGAGAAAGCTGCTTTAATCGTTGGTGGCTCATCATCCAACAAAAATGATACATAGTCAGGACCAAAAGTCTTTTGAGTCCTAACTCTACTACCTCGTCTCGGTTCTATATCCTCTAGATTAGACCTTTGTCGCTTGCGCGATTTTGGGTTTTCATCTATTGAATTAGAAGACGTGGTTTCTTCTTCAATTCTTTTACTAGAATTGACTTCAACTATATCCTTATCTTTAGAAGGATATATATTCTCAAAAAATATAGCATTTCTTGATTCAATAGTCGTTCCCACCATCATGTTGGGAACTTTCGATTTGTGAATAACAAATCGATAGGCACTACTGTTAAGAGCATATTCAATAAAGATACAATCAACCGTTTTAGGGCCAATTGTAACTTGTTTGGGTAGAGGCACTTCAACTTTTGCCAAACACCCCCACACTTTTAAATATTTGTATGAGGACTTTCTTCCTTTCCACAACTCATAAGGAGTAACATCCTTACCCTTAAGTGGAATCTTGTTCAGAATATAGTTGGCTGTTAACACAGCTTCCCCCCACATGTTCTGGGGCAACCCTGAACTAATCAATAAAGTGTTCATCATTTTCTTAAGAGTTCGATTTTTGCGTTCCGCAACACCATTAGATTGAGGTGAATAAGGAGCCGTCGTTTGGTGAATTATACCACTTTCATTGCATAATTCCTCAAACGGAGCTACGTATTCTCCACCTCTATCACTTTGAACCATCTTAATTTGACAGCTTAATTGATTTTCGGCTTTAGTTTTGAAGTTCTTAAATGCTTCAATAGCCTCATCTTTACTTCTTAGAAGATAAAGATAACAATATCTTGTGCAGTCATCAATGAATGTGATGAAATATTTCTTTCCACCTCTAGTTTGCACAAACTTTAAATCACACACATCGGTATGAATTAATTCTATAGGTTTCGTACTCCTTTCTACCGAATGAAACGGTAACTTAGTCATTTTCGCCTCAACACAAATTTCACATTTGTTTTGAGTATTGACTTCACTTAATTTTAGTAAATCCAAGTTTACTAATCTCTTTATAGCATTTAGATTTACATGTCCTAATCTACAATGCCATAAATCAGAGCACTCAATCAAGTAAGAGGAAGTCGTAGCTTTTTCATTATTATTCAAGCTTTTCGGGCGCATGGCCATTACATTCAATTTGAAAAGACCCCCGGTAAGATAACCTTTACCTAGGAGTTTTCCAAACTTAGTCAATACAAATTTATCAGATTCAAAAACTAATCTAAATCCTTTGTTGACTAGTATTGATCCCGAGACTAAATTCTTGCGGATGTCCGGGACATGTAGACTTCCTTCAAGGTAAATGGGATGCCGGACGTCATCTTGAGGACCACATCCCCAACTCCGGCCACCTCGGACGAGGCTTGGTTTCCCATGTTGAGCTTCCTCCCCTCAACAACCTTGTACGTCACGAATTTAGTCTTATCGGCGCACACATGGGCGGTTGCACCGGTATCAATATACCATCCACCTTGGTTGTCCACTAAGTTAACCTCGTCAGTGACAACGGCGGCAAGATCAGCTTCATCCCAATCTCCGAACTCCTTCTCGGCAATATGGGCAGCGTGCTTCTTCTTCTTGTAGTTCTTTGGCTCACGGCAATCTCTTGACGTGTGGCCCGGTCTACCACAGTTGAAGCAATTGCCGTCGAACTTGCGGGTCAGCTTTTGCTTCCCTTTACCCTTATCAATCGGGCGAGCACGCTTCTTGGAGGGACCGCCTCTCTCCAACAAGTGGGCATTTGCATCCATCGGCCCTTTCACCTTCGGATCACGCTTTCGCACGTCCGACTCGATGCGAAGCTTCACGATGAGGTCTTCAAGAGTCATCTCTTTTCTCTTGTGTTTGAGATAGCTCTTGAAGTCACTCCAACTTGGAGGTAGCTTCTCTATCACGATCGCCACCGTGAATGCATCCGGAAGAATCATTCCCTCGGCATGAACATCGTGCACAATAAGTTGGAACTCTTGCACTTGATCCATGTCTTGTAGTCTAAAAATTTAGCTACAACAAACTTCTTCGTACCCGCGTCATCGCTGGGGAAACTTCTTTTCAAGAGCCTCCCACATTTCTTTGGAGGTCTTTACCACGGAATACACATTGTATAAACTGTCATCTAAAGAGTTTAGAATAAAGTTTTTAAAAAGGTAATTTCCAGTGTGCCAATTGTCATAGGCAGCCCGAACAGTGAAGTTCGTCTCCTCGGCACTTGGCGTCGGCGGCTCGTCCTCCTTGAGGAATCCGGCAAAACCCAATGTTGTCAAATAGAACAACATTTTCTGTTGCCAACGTTTGAAGTCAGCACCGCTAAACTTCGGTGGCTTTTCGGCAGGAGGCATCATCCTCGGTGCCGACGTGTTGAGTCCGTGGGCTCCAACACCGGATCCAAACATGGACCTAACGGAACCACTAAAAGTGGAACCAATGGTGCCACTATACGTGGAACCACCGCTCAACCCTGAAGGGTTAGTACCGGCTCCAAGCCCAGTGTCCATCGCGTTGATGGTGGTGTCGACGATGATGGGAATCGTCGAAGATCCTCCGGCAGCAGCAGCAGTGTTGGCGGAAATGGCAGCAGCAGCTACGGTGGAAGCGAAGGCAGCAGCGACTGTGTTGGAATTGGTTGAAGTAGAGGACGCCATCATCAAATGGTTGTAAAATGCCTACTGTATTCTTCAAACAATGAGCTACTGTATCCTTCAAGGAATGAACGGCTACTGGATTCTTCAAATCTTCAAAGTGGCTACTGGAATCTTCAAATCTACAAAGTGGCTACTGGATTCTTCAAATATCCAAATATCCAAATCTTCAAGAGCTACTGTAATGTTCCTTTATTACAAAAATAAAGGAAAACCTCCTCCCAAATAAAAAATAATATTGTCTTGCGATTGTATGGAAAAATAATCTGGGAGAATAAAAATAATAAAATTTGCAGCTGCTATTTTATTCTATTACAAAAGAGTAAAACAGAATAAATTCGGAGAAAAATTTGGAACGCCGGAGCTCGTTGGTTCGCGGTGCTGCCACCTCCGAGACGAAAGCCGTTTATGATGATTTCCGGCGAACTGGAAAAAGTTGAGGACAAAATTTCTTCTAAATGCTTGAAGAAAAGATGCAGCAAGATGAGCTTGTGTATGATGATGTCTCGTGTATGTCGTATTTTTGAAATGCATGGAGACCACCTATATAAAAGTCAAATCCACTCAGGAGGAGTTACAGGAATCAATTGTAATTAAAATTCATTCATGGCAATTAATTCACATTAAGCCACTGGACATTACGGGAGTTACAAAAATTAGTGGTAATTAATTATAATTAATCCACCTAATTTGGACATATATTTGTCCACATTCACATATCACAGATCGATCACCAGATCGATCTCACAAAACTGGACAGATCGTTCGGGACAGATCGTTGGGCAGGCCATGGCACAAGCTGTCTGGCACAGGCCAGGCCACCAAACCAGATCACCATGCTGCTGGACCAGAACCAGACCCATCCGTTGGACCAGAACCCCATCTGCTGGACCAGAACCAGAAACTTCTGCTGGACCAGAAAGTCTGCAAAAATAAGCCCAGGACAGCAGACCGGCACGCGCCAGAAGGTGGCACATGTGGTCCTTGACCCAACTTGTCAAACCATAAGGTTTCTTCTCTCCTTATATACATGATGAATGTTGGTTTTATAACCAATGTGGGACAGAGGTTTCTCTTCACTCTTAGTTCCCAAACCACATAATTCCATGCTTCAAGTGACTAACTTTAAACCTTTATTTCTCACTCACCGGGAATCGGTTTAGAGAAAATAAATATACTACGATCATCTACTCGGAACGTAGATTGATCTTACGTCATTTAAATTCCTTAGAATTAAATGCTTCGTCATTTAAAACTTAGTCAAACTTCATTGACCACAACAAATATATAACAAATATATATTTATTTTTTAAGTCTCGATTCCTACATAAATATCGCCTTTAGACAAGATGAAATGGATAAACGTAACATAATATTTTACCTTGGATTTGCTTCAAGAGTTGTTCCTCAGGAACATATTCTTTCTCAAGACTTTTGCCGATCTTTTTCTCCCACAAGGCAACGAGTTCGTTGAACGAGTATGTGTTGTGAGGAGGCCTAATGTAGAGGACTTTGTTGAAAGTTCTAGGATCATCCACAGCTTTGATGGTGTATGTGCCAATGTCATCCTCTTTGTTGAACACAGCTATTAAAATGCAAAACCAAAACAGAGCTAGTTAAATTTAATCGTTACACTTTATAAATGTAAGATTTTCTTTAAGTGGTTAGTTGAAGACATATACCATCAACCATTATTTTATTGTAAACATTTTAATTTCTAATTGAACAAAAATAATTAATACATTTGATGGACCATATTTGAGTTTCTTTCTAATTTATTCGTTCAAATACTCAATGTGATATCTTTGTGAAAATCTATTTTATCATTTACATTGACTATGACCTCTTATAATTATTCCTCGGAGAGATTTTACATAAAAAACATTTCATTTTTCTTTTCTTTTGGAAAACAACTTTATAGTACATTTTCAGATAGGAAGGCTCGCACTATTTAATGATGAGCACTCATTACTACTAAATGTACAAATGAAGCATGATCCCACTAACGCAAAATCACAAAAGGTCGGCCACGAATGTTCTACAAATGATTCATGAGCCCACTAACGCAAACACACAAAAAGTTAGCCACAACTAGGGCCGTAAGCGAACCAAACTATTCACGAACTATTCGGGATTCGGTTCGTTAAAAGTTCGTTCGATAAAAGTTCATTTTCTAAACGAACCGAACTCGAGCCTCGAATCGAGCTCAAATATTTTTACGAACTGAACTCGAACCTAATAATATTCGGTTCGAAAAGTTCGCGAACATGTTCGAATTCGAGCCTTAACGAACCGAACTTCGAAAAGTTCGCGAACTTTGTAAACGAACCTTTTCACGAACTTAAACGAGCCAACCTTCAAATAGTTCGCGAATTTTATATACGAACTAGTTCACGAATTTATCAAATTAATATAAATATATATATATTAACAAAATAATTTAATAAACGAGCTTTTTAACGAATTCGAACTCGAATATTTAGCGAACTCAAGCCAAGTTCGAGCTCGGGTTCGAATTTACTATTAAATCGAATAATTAACGAACCGAACTCGAACCTTTAAATTTTTAAACGAACCGAACTCGAGCCTGACAGTATTCGGTTCAGTTCGGTTCGATTACACCCCTAGCCACAACTACATATTCTTGAAATTTAATGATGAAATTAAATAACTTGGATGATGCTTGATTTTTATAATATAATTTTAATTAAATTCCAATTTAATTAATATAACATTTAATATCAAGATAAATATACGTAATTGGCTTTAGTTACTCCTATTTAGGATGCTACTTATGATTCACACAATGAATTAGTCTGAATTTTTTTGAATTACCTTTAGCATTTCCATCGCCATAAATGACAACTTTGTCCTTGGGTGGTGGAGGAACAAAAGCGCCCGGCTGTGCGAGCGTCGGTAGCGAGTAGCCTGCGAAGTAGTTGGACGACACATAGGTGTACGGAATGCCTTCCGCCTCAATAGCTCGCCGTATTTTGGCCTTTGCCTCGAATGCTGATTTGGCAGGTTCAACCGCACGTGTGCGATCCACATCGTTGCCGAATTCCGACGGAAAGAACTTCTATAACCCATTTAATTTAACACCATATAATGATATAATATTTAAAATTAGTAATGTACGTTAATTCATGAGCAACTAAAACCAAACATTGATCAATAAATAAAGAATAATTAGCTTATAAAGAAACTTGATTAATAATATACAAATAAAATTGTAAATCTCATCATTTTTATATAAATTGTAAATTTCAGCATTTTATCTCGGCCATTTTTCTTTCTACATCCTATAAGTCTGCAAAGAGTTCACAAATAATTCAATATTACATTAATAGAAACAATACTTAATAATGTTCGATACTTAATAGTGTTCATGTAATTACATGAGCACATTCAGGTTGTCTTCATATAACTTCAACCGACAATCACAAACATAACTAAAATTACATGAGCACACTCAGGTTGTCTTCCTATAACTTCAACCGACAACCACAAAGATAACTAAGCAAAAAGTATACATTTTGATCGTGCTCGTACAATTACATGACCGTGTATTTCTACAATAGTAACTAATTTTACTTTTCAATTAAAATGGCTATTTTTTATTATTTATTTGAGGATGGCTCTATTTTAGGATTTGCTCTAATTATAAACATTATATGTACCTTGACGTTCCCAGCTTCTTTAATGGCGGCAATGATCTTATCTTGATCAGATAATTGGAACTGACCTACTGTAGATATAACAACATCTACTTGTTTAATGGCTTTTACCAAACTCTCGTGATCATACAAATCACCCTGCACACGATAGCGGTAAAATTTACAAACTTCACAAAAATTCAAAATTTCCTTATTGAATTTTCTGAATTTAGTAACATCTCCATGATTTTCGCTGAATTTAGCATATAAATACATCAAATTGAAGTTCATCTTTTTGGCTCATCAATATGCAAGACTTCACAGTATTTAATTCAAAAGAGAACGACATGATACAAATTTAAAAGAGAACGACATGGAAAAGTGGGAAGAATGATAACATTGTAAACCTGTATAATATATATATATATATATATATCTAACTATTTTAGAAGTCATCGCAAAAACGCTTAGCTATTTGAAAATTTGTAAGTTATGGAAATCAACCCTACTTTTTACACCCAGAATACACATTCATATATATATAGATATACATACAGTGAGAAGAGTAACACCAGAGTTCTTGAAGGCTTCGAGAAGTGGGGCTTTGGCCGGATCGGAAAGAGTGCTCTCTCTTACCAAAGCAAAAGTGGGATGCCCAGATTTAGCACTTGCTTCCACGATGAATTTACCGATATAACCTGTTCCACCCAATATCAGGATCTTGCTTTTCTCTCCCATTTTACTTCCTTTATTTCCTTCGTTGAGTTCTCTCAATAAGAAGAAATTATATGCGATACTTACTATTTTCACTTACTCGCTACCGCTATATATAGCATCCACTAACGGTGATGGAGCTAGTAGAATTACCTTAATGACCCTACTATACCTAGAATGCTCGTCCAGTAATCATCAATAAATGACATTTGACACCTATAACACCAACTTTGAGTATGAAGGATTGTGAACAGACTGATATTTATCATCATATTTATGATAAACAAATTGAATTTATTAGGACTACTTCACAAATTAAATACCTTTCTAATTAGGATAAACTAGAATAAACATACACGTCAAATATATCACTCATATTTATGATAAACAAATTGAATTTATTAGGACTAATCTACAAATTAAATACCTTCCTAATTAGGATAAACTAGAATAACATACACGTCAAATACTAGTAACAATTTTAAGAAAATTAGATTTGGTACTGCGAATGAAGGAAACATGCATCACACTTTCTATAATTTTTATATCTAAAAATTTGAGAACGTATGTTCACATGGTACGTACATTAAGTTTAGAGTTTACGTTTCAATATTCGATTCTAAGCATATTATTACTATTTGATAAATATGTATTCGGTAGAAAGGGATGTGATTTAAGGACGAAATTAATTTAATCAATTATATTCATTTAGAAAATAAACCATTGACGTTATCAACGAATCATAAACACCCTCATTTTTAGTGTAGTGCAACTTTAGAAGGGGAAATTCACTCTGTATTGTCTTCTCGTATTGACAATTTCATCATCGAATGTTTAAAATTAGAATTCGTACCATCGCGAAACCTTAACCTCCGAATTTTCTGATTTAATTACCCTTATAAGGTAAATACATGCATTAATTTCTTTACCAAAAAAAGCGATTAATAGACAAACAAATAATTATAAAATGAAAAAATAGAAATGGTTTTCTCTCGATTTATTAAAGTTATGCTCAAAATTTAAAAATTGAATGTAATAAGAAAAGAAATAGAAGTTGTGATAATGATGTAAGAACTATAATCATGGGAACAGCAAATGTACGTAGACAAGGTTATGCCGTTATGGTGGATATTCATGTAACAATCATCAGTGGGTGAGATTTTCCTTTCTCAAAAATTGTATGCTTGTCGTAATCACGTCGTATGCATTATGTAAGATTATATTTTAATTGGAACCACAAATGAATTGGGACTTTATTGTGGGCAAATTCATGGCAATACATTGTGTGATCCAGCTGCCACCCATGTAACCAGGACCGCTACATAAAGAAATATAAAATATAAAACAAAAATTCATAATTTCTAATTCATCCATTAAAAGTGTATTGCGATATATAGAGTTAGCACAATTTAAAAATATATATATATATAATATTTTTAGTGAAAAAAAATTATTACATAAAATATATATATATGAGATTTAAAATAATGAATGTTTGGTGTGATCTTTTTTAAAAATTAAAACAATACACTTTTAATCGACAAATAAAATAAACAATAAAAATACTCTTTTTGTAGACGAAGAGAGTAGTATACAAAAATAACAAGTCTTCACTTAGAATTTATTATTCGTATTTTTATATATAAGAACTTAACGCTACACCGCTTACCGTTGACACATTTTAATGTTAATTAATTGTCACCATCTTTTGCAACTCCTATAACATCGAGTGGTTTAATTTCCATGAATGAACATTAACTGTCATCAATTCTTGCAATTCCTCTTGAGTGAACTTGACCTATATATATATAGGTGGTCTTCATGCATTTCATAGACACGCGAGAAACATACTTGCATAAGCATTGTGACCCACAACTAATGTGACAATGCCACGTCATCATACGAGTCCTTTTAATTTTCATTTTTTATTAATATAATTATATTATTGTTTTACTGAATAATACTCCCCCCGTTCCTTAAAAAGATGCATCATTTGACCCGACATATGTTTAATAAAATGTTGTTGACTTAAAAGATAGTGAATATTGGGACCCACAAAAAGGTATTATTAAGTGTTTTAATTATAGAAGGTGCATGTTTTTAAGTAAATTAAAGGTGGGACCATGTCCAAAAATAGAAGGTGCATGTTTTTAAAAAACAGACAAAAATGATAAAAGGTGCATCTTTTTAAGGAACGGATGGAGTATTAAACTACATCATATTAATGTCACGACCTCGTCCTCCGCCCTTGTGGCAAAGTCCGGGTGCGCGACTATAGAATAGATAAATAAAAATAAAGTGGAACCTTGAAAGCTTTGACTGAAACGAAAGGTAATTCGATAACTGAGTTCAGTTTAGACACAGAGTTAATTTACACAATTGGCAACTTCGCCAAACAAAAACTGATGGAAACTCTTGCAGCGGAATAAGGATCGACATAAGTCTACGTGTATGAAGACACGTAGACACCCAAGACTTTAAATAAAAGACCGATAAGCCCGCCATAACATCTCCCTTCATCGCGTCTCAACCTGCACATTTATAAATACATGCAGGGCTCAGTACAAATGTACTCAGTAGGCACATGCCAAAATCGCATACTTACATATATAATTGTCAATGCCGTAAGAGTGAAACATAGAGATTTTTGTCTTTAAAAGCACCTACGTTCAGTAAATTCTCTTTGTGAAAGATCCTGAGTTCGACAGCTGTCTAAGTTCTTTAGTATTATACCATATCTGTTCTTTATGGCTACCGAGAAGGTGGCCACCTTCTACGGACACCTGACCGGCCAACCCGCTAAGATGACTCACGGTCCTTTAACCGGCCAACCCGATCGATGACTCACGGTTACTTGTGTACACTAGTTCGAGTGGGGTTGCCTGCCCACTGGAACCCGAATTCGATTTCATAATTAGAACCTTAACCAGATAGGCTTCATACAAAACATAAATCATTTCGGCAAGACAATACTTTGAAACAAATCTTCTCCATTTGAAATCCTTTCGAAAACAACATAAATAGTATACGTGCACACATAATTTTCTTTGTAATAGAAAGCCTACTTGGATCGTCTTGACTGACGACTGCTTCTTTCTTGAACTGCGGTCCTGACCTTTCGTCGTACCCTTTAAAGAAATCTCAAGTGAGATAACATTTTCGAGCGCATCTAATATTCTCTAAGTGTAAGGAATTATTATCCTTTGTTATTTGAGAATTATTCTCGGTTCTTTTAACTTGGCTATCGTTCGAGTTTCGGATTTAAATTCTAGAAGGGTCGTTCGATGATTTCTAATCAAGCCATGTTTTGACTTTGATTAAACACTTAACTTGATGTTTGATCATTTCTCAGCACTCATGCTCGTCTAAGATCAAAATATCTATGAATATCGTGAAACTTAATACAATGATATAAACCTATAATAAATCACGTTCGTTAAATAAAACATCACATAACACTTTTCATGCTCTCGAACGGCCAACTTCGATTAAAAACTTAAAATTGGGGAAAAATTCATTTTCATGCTCATAAATCATAATATGATATTATAAATCTCATACGAAAATATGCGGCTCGATTATCCAACATAACGGAAAAATCGGCTACTAACTTATTTCAATTTTTGCACACTTGACGGAAAAATCCGATAAATTCATAACATGCTCAACACCTGTTCCAGCTAAATGAGCAGTTGACTTTGAAAAATCATAATAAATTGGAAATAATTTCAATTATAACGAATCAAACTTTAAAGTGACCATAACATCGTAAAGTTTTATAATCCGAAGACAAAACACATAAAATCATTTTACTCTATTTTTCACGAATTTTTAAAGTTAGATAAATTTCCAGATTTTCGCTGGAATTGGCAGTTTGCGCAACCATTTTGAAAAATCCATAACAAATCGAAAACACAACGAAACGGGGTGATTCAAGTTGGAGATTACTCCTAACTCGATCTAGTATTTTATTATGTTAAAAATTCTACACATTCTGTACTTAAAACGACTAAACAAAACCCGGGCAGAACTGTCGCCCCTTTCTCTCTTTTTTTTAAACATGCTCGATTTATTTCCGTAAATTCACATAATACTCGTATTTAACCTACATACATGCTCGTCTATTCGATTCATCCGAGAAAAATCGAAAACATATAAAACGACGAGCTCAAGTTAACTTCTCAAAACCTAACATGCTTAGATTTTATTGAAACTTAAAACACATGTTTATCTAACTCATACGAGCAATATTAATTCTTGACATTTTTCAATTCGGGCTCGGCTCGATAAAAATCGAAAAGGGCAGCCCCTATTTCACTTTTTCATCAAGTTCAAAACATGAAAATAAAACCGTAGAAACGTAGATAAGATCGAGGGCTACCTTTCTATCGGATTAGATTTCAAAGAAATCGGAAAAACGAGACGAACGGGATGAAAATCAGAGCAAAACTCCTTCCTTTTTTTTTCTTCTTCTTGCTCACGCATAAGTGAGAGATGAGGCTGCTGAAATCTCACGTAAATAATGAATTGGGGGTGACTTTGTGGTCTTTTATAGGCCACAAAAGTTGCCCTCAAAATATCTAAATATCCGGGGTCCAAACCGTCTTTTCGCCTCTTAGATATTTTCGATCCGGTTCTTTGTTATTTATCTATCTCGGTTGAAACGGGAATCAACACACTCGTCTTTCTTACTCGTTAAAACATCGTCTCTCATGAACTAAAGTCGGGGTTTGGCCCGATCGAATTGCACGTAAATCAAGAAAATGCTTGTTTCTCGATTTCTTGATAAATATCAATTTAAAACTCCGTTTCTTCAGAAATTAAATTTTATTAAACTTCTCGGGAATTTTCTCATTACTCGTGTTATAACATCGAAAAATAGGAGTTTTCTCGATTTATCGAGTTCTCGGTTCTACTATTCACTGACGGTGAAAATAAAGTTTCCGCGTATGGTCCGTATCGCGATAAAAGTGTATGTAAATTATCGCGCTTTGTCCATATCTCGGCTCGGACTTCAAATCCGGGCATTCGAATAAATCCCGTATTTTGCCTCTTAGATATTTCTAAATATCCCCTCAAAATATCTAAATTTCAAAATATCTAAATTTCAAAATATCTAAATTTCGAATGAATCCCCTATTTGCTCTTGTTACCCGTTATAAAAGTATAAGCCGGTTCTCGAAAGAGCAGAGATTTGATCTCCGTTTTCGCTAAAACTTGGCAGCAAGCTTCAAAATAAAGTTTCTAATCCAAAAATTTATTCTTGGGATTTTTAAACACCTATAAGCAGGTATAAAATACTCGGGTGTTACATTCTATCCCCCTTAACATAAATTTCGTCCCGGAATTTGCTAATCTCAAGGGGTAACATTTCTGAAAACTACTCATTCAATAACTCTTGAAACTTCCGATCCAGAAATAGATACGGATTTTTCTACATAACTCATATCGACACCCAGGGCGATATCATTCTCCTCTTATCTCTCTTGCACTTCTTTAACATTCATCTCGACTTATATAAATCGTTTTATTCCGTTCTGGGACCGTTTCTATTCCTTGCATTCTTTTATCACATTTATGCTCCGGAACGAATCCCGTCAAGCAACTTTATCACACTTGTACTCCGGAACGAATCCCGTCGAGTAACTTAACATACCTGTACTCCGGAACGAATCCCGTCGAGCACCTTTACACATTTGTACTC
>JAPKLX010000437.1:32359-45648 GCA_026898415.1 Leonotis leonurus | reverse complement strand
TCCCGTCGAGTAACTTAACATACTTGTACTCCGGAACGAATCCCGTCAAGCACCTTTATCGATGAACATTATATCATAACTTAGTGTATCTCTCTAACTGCGAGAAGATATCACTCTAATCATTACTCTATTTCTTTCCAGAATTTTAACTCATAGTTCTGCGTCACTGAGTTGCACATCCACTGAAGGATGGCCGTTTCTCTGAGGCGGCATAAGCGTAACTTCACTTTCATCATAAGGAACCTCATTCTTATCTTCATTCTAAACTTTATCCCTTCTTCAAAGTGACATACGGTAACATGGAGACAACCCACGTTACCATATACATACCTAATGTTAGCACTTACTATATGTCCTCAGCATATAAAATCTCAAAACTGTAATCATGGTACTTAGATAGCTATATACCGAATACGTCTTAGTTCCGAAGGTTTAAGGAAATTTATTGTGATAGCTTATCAATCATGTGGTTCCATCATCTCTCATGATAACTTAAGCGAGGGTTGGTCAACTGTTTAGAGACAGACGTCAACCGATTAAATATTAAATAGAAAAGAAAGGAACCCGAATGAAATTAAAAAAAAATGCTGAGCTTTAGGGTTCGGAGACCAGAATGACAACTACTGAGATCTTCTTGATCACATGGGGTAATCAGGCCCATCACAATCACTTCTCAGTCATAAAGATACTTAGGTTCAGGGATAATATTTCAATGGTTATCTTGACTAGGAGCTGAGCTGAATTGAATTGAATTGAATTGAATGAGCTGAACTGAATTGAACTGAATTGAATGAGCTGAACTGAACTGAGCTAAAACTGAACTAAACTAAAACTTTCTACGTTCCACTGAACTGAAAATGAAACTGAAATTGAAATTGAACTCCCTTATTCTCTACGTTCTACTGGAACTGAATCTCGCTTATTAAACTGAAACCGAAACTTGCTACTCGTGAACCGAACTCACGCATCGTTCGGGTTATAACTCTCTAAGAAATCTAGCGATAAATCAATAGCCGAATCGAATCTTCGTTGAGGTATACTACCGAATAAGGTGACCATGATCGTGTCACTAATCATATAATGTCATTCGTTGAAATCATCTTGGGGTCACTGCTCCTTCGAGTCCTTCATTCTTTGACCATATCTTTTAAGCTCTCTTTGGATATGCAGTCCCATTCCTGCATATCCTCAGAGTCCCTCTCATTCTAATGTATTCCGATTCATTCATCTTACTGAACATATATGTTCATCGGGATAATAGATAACCCCTACTAATCCATCGTTCTATGTTCTTTTACGCTTGTGATAATGCATCTTAGAGTACATTTGAGTTCATATACATATTCATTTTC
The DNA here is from genome assembly GCA_026898415.1 of Leonotis leonurus. Taxonomy (NCBI): domain Eukaryota; kingdom Viridiplantae; phylum Streptophyta; class Magnoliopsida; order Lamiales; family Lamiaceae; genus Leonotis; species Leonotis leonurus. The sequence continues at coordinate 44,296 of JAPKLX010000437.1, read as the reverse complement.
TTTCATCATACCTCGTCTGAATAGAGTAGTGATCTACATTTCTTTCCATATAGTGCTTTATATGGAGTCATCTCTATGGTCTCCTGATAGCTATTGTTGTTGGCAAACTTGACTAGTGGTAGTATCGCTTCCCAACTTACACCTCTGTTGAGAACCACTGTTCTCAACATGTCTTCTAGAGTCTGAATGGTTCTCTCCGATTGTCCATCAGTTTGAGGTTGGAATGCAGTACTAAAGGTCAACCTTGTGCCTAATTCTTTCTGGAGACTCATCCAAAATCTGGATGTAAACTTTGAGTCTCGATCTGAGGTGATTGACACTGGTACGCCATGTAATCGTATGATTTCACGAACATACAACTGAGCTAACTTGTCAAACCTATAAGTTATCATTATAGGTACAAAGTGAGCACATTTTGTGAGACGATCTATGATTACCCAAATGGCAGTGTTTCCGTGTTTAGATCTGGGTAATCCGGTAGCAAAAATCCATAACAATATGCTCTTATTTCCATTCTGGAATTTCTAATGGTTGCAATTTGCCATAAAATCATTGATGCAGTTGCCTTCACTTGCTGGCAAGTTAAACATCTCTCTAAGAATAATGCTATATCCATCTTAATACCGTCCCATTATTTTTTTTTAATCCTGGTACATCTTCGTACATCCTGGGTGGGCGGTATACGGTGTATCATGTGCTTCGCTCATGATCTCTTCTTTAAGTTCTACACTATGTGGGACACATAGTCTTCCCTCAAGGTGATGACATTATCAACTTCTTCGTGATATCCTGTAACATCATCCTTTCTCACTTTCAAATGTATCTTCTTAAAATTTTCATCACTCCTTTGAGTATCTAAAATTCTATTTCTCAAGTAAGGCTCTACTATCAAAGTGAATAATTTCTTCCACTGTCTCGGGTGGTGGTAACATTTTCAAGTTCATTTTCTCAAACTCTTTTATGAGTTTATTCTCTTGGGTTAGAAGTAATGCAAGCTTTGGGAAAATTTTACGACTTACGGCATCAGCTACTACGTTAGCTTTTTCTGGGTGATAATTTATACCACATTCGTAATCCTTCACTAATTCGAGCCACCTTCTCTATCTCATATTAAGGTCTTTCTGCTCGAAAGAAAAATATACTTGAGACTCTTGTGATATGTGAAAATTTCACACCGAACTCCATAGAGGCGGTGTCTCCAAATTTTCAGATCATGCACTACGGAAGCTAACTCCAAATCGTGAGCTGGTTAATTCAGTTCATGTGGTCTTAGTTGTCGTGATGCATATGCTATGACTTTTCCTTCTTGCATCAATACACATCCTAATCCGTTCTTGGATGCATCCATATAGACTACATACTCTTTGTTGGGTTCTGGGATTGCCAGTATCGGGGCAGTAGTCAACTTTTCTCTCAAAAGCTGAAAACTGGCTTCACATTCTAGAGACCACTTAAACTTGATTCCTTTACGTAGTTGTTGTGTCATTGGTCCTCTATCTTGGAGAATCCTTCGATGAATCTCCGATAGTATCTAGTTAATCCTAAGAATCTTCTGATTTCATTTGGAGTCGTTGGTGACTTCCATTCTCGTACAACTTCTATCTTGATGGAATCTACCTTGATTCCTTCAGACGACACAATGTGTCCAAGAAACATTACTTCTCTAAGCCAAAATTCACACGTGCTGAATTTAACATAGAACTTCTCGTTTCTGAGGGTTTCTAAGGAAATTCTTAGATGTTTATCATGTTCTTCTTCATTCTTCGAGTAGATAAGGACATCATCTATAAAGACCAAGACAACTTGTCGAAGTAAGGGTGGAACACACGGTTCATCAGGTCCATGAACACTGCGGTGCATTGGTTAATCCGAAAGGCATCACTAGAAACTCATAGTGACCATACCGGATTGGAAAGGCAGTCATAGGAACATCTTCCGGTCGGATTTTCAGTTGATGGTATCCTAATCTCAAATCTATCTTTGAGAAGACATATGCTCCCTTAAGTTGATCAAACAAGTCGTCAATCCTTGGTAAAGGATATCGGTTCTTGAGTGTCAGCTTGTTCAAACCTTTGTAGTCTATGCACGTTCTTAGAGTTCCATCCTTTTCTTGACGAAAAGCACAGGTGCTCCCCAAAGTGATACACTGTGTTTGATGAAACCTAAGTCCAACAGTTCTTGGAGTTGTATCTTGAGTTCTTCTAACTCTTTAGGGGCCATCCTATAAAGTGCTTTGGATATTGGAGCTGATCCTGGTTCCAGATCAATTGTGAACTCTAATTGCCTATCTGGTGGCAATCCTGGTAGTTCTTCTGGAAATACATCTGGGTATTCTCGTATAATGACTACATCTTCCAGTTTTCTTTCTTCCTTTACTTCTTCCTTCAAGTAAACCAAGTATGCTGAACATCATTTCCTTACTAGCTTCGTAGCTTGCAGTGCTGAGATAACTGCCTTCTTCCGGTTCATGGTAATCCCGTGGAAGCTTGTGGGTTCTTTTTCTTGGGATTTTGAAAGATATTTGTCTCTCGTTGCAAAGGATCGTGGCATAGTTTTCGGCTAGCCAATCCATTCCTAATATTATGTTCACGTCGTTCATTGAGATTACACTAAGGTTGTTTGCTAAAACTTAAGTGATCCTAAATCCAAGCTTAGGTTAGAGCAAGAATGTGTGAGAGTAGTAGTTCCTCCCAACGGTGAAGAACTCTTAAAGTTGTCTCTACTAGTTCTAGTTCCAGTCTTATGTTCTCTACACATGTTTAAGCAATGAAAGAATGGGACGCTCCAGTATCAAACAAAATAATTATTGGTGTGTTGAGGAGTGTGCCCATACCTATCAGGTTTCCCTGATTTTCTTCAGACTATTTCTATTTCATTACATAAGCTTGGTCTGTCATGGCTGTTTCTAATGTTTGCCTCGTTGGTACTAAGGTGGTAGTGGTGGGGGTGGTGGTAACTGCTGAGGTTGCTGATATTTTTGGGGTTGAGCCTGAATTGCTCGGATATGCTGGTCCGTCGCTGTCTGATTAGACCTTGCCCCTGTTTCCTACTGTCTAGTAGGACAATAGTTTGTGAAGTGCCTCTTCTGGCCACACACAAAGTATCTGTCGCTATCTGCTATACATATTCCGCCGTGCATCTTCTTGCACTTGAGACAAATAGAATTTTTTTTTTCTAAATAGTTCCCTCTTTGAATGGTCAGGTTCTATTTCTCGTAGTCTTGGGAACGTGTTTGCTCTTCCCATGGTTTCTTTGAAATGGGTTGTCGTTCCGGTTATCCTCCCATTTCCTCTTGCTTTTAAAGCCTTGAGATATGTTTGGGCGGACATCATAGTTGCAGTAGCTGTATGTTTTTCTCCTGGCATAGCAGCCTCAATGTCAAGAGCTCGGTTGAAGGATTTAGTGTAAGACGATCCCCCATGGCTTGCCAATGCCATCCCAATTTCGTACCTCAGACCGGCATAAAACTTTTCAGCCATTTTCTCATCCGTGTCTACTTGTTCTGGCGCATATCGTGCCATATCACAGAACACTCGATCGTATTCTGTTACAGGTATGCTTCATTGCTTAGATTATATTATTCCATCTCTTTCTTCTTACTACAGCTCTAAGGAATATATTTGTCATATATTCATATCTTGAACTCTTCCAAGTAAATTTTCCTAGTGGTTCATGGGTCATAGTCTTTCTATGTGCTTCCCACCATAAATCTGTTGATCCCATCTGTTGGAACAAAACGCACATCATGCATTCTTGATCCGTACAATGCAGAAAGTTAATGATGCGTTCTAGAGTTCATACCCAAACTTCTACTTTAGTAAGATCTCCCATTCTGTTGAAAATAGGTGGCTTATGTCTTAAAAATAGTTCCTCAATTCTATGTTCAGGCGGTGGGAGGGTGAGGTTACTTCTCGTTCAAGTTCATGTCTTTTATCTATGTTTCTAGAACCTTGATCTTTACCTCTGCCTCTTGAGCGTCCAACTTTTCTCGGAGGCATTCTACTAGGTTAACATCTTATCTTATTCAGATATTTTCTTTACTATATAGATCGATATTTTTAAGTTCATGGCTCTATAGTGGAGTTATCCACTACCTTTCTATCATCTTCTTTTCCTTTTGATTTTCTCGATTGCTTCTCAAGTTTTTCCACCCTTCTTTGGGTTGTTCTTGTATCTTAGTGTTCTCGAAACTTATGTATTATTAGATCTCTCCAACGGTAGGAATAGGATGCTAGGAACTCACCGAGATCCTCTGATTCTTTTCTTTATGATATCTCAAAACTTATGTAGTTGATTCTAAAATTTGGTACCTTTTTGTCTTATCCTTTGTTGTCATCTTGACATGAATAAGACCACTAATTAAACTTTCTGAACATGCTTGATAATTTCGTGAGAAGGATTTGGTTTAAAACCAAAATTGCTTAAGAGTTTAGATCGATGACTCATCATCAACGATGATAACTTCTTGAGGCTTCTAGTATGCTATAATTATCATTATCACAACAAAAAAACATTAAACTGGCGACGGAATGGACGACGGAATGACATTCCGTCGTCCTCTGGCGACGGAATATCACAAATTTGGCTAACGACGGACTGGCGACGGACTAGCGACTATTTTTTTGGTGAGTAAGTACGCGCCAAAGTTAACGACGGACTGGACGACGGACTGGTCCGTCGTCCGACCAGTCCGTCGTAAAATTTTTATTTTTTATTTTTAATTAATTTTTATACCGGACGACGGACTGGTCCGTCGCCCAGTCTGTCGTCCCGCCCTATTTATCAGGCAGAATGACATTTCGCGAAACAGAACACTCCAGCGCCTACATTGTCTCTTCTCCGGCGATTTGAAGCGAATTCCGGCGATTCCAACCTTCCACTGGCCAAAGAAACCCCAGGTATGTGTATTAGTTCGATTTCCCTCCCCCCTCCTCTTAATCTCGACATTTTTGTAATTAATTTGCTCCGTTTTTGTCCCCGGAGAAGCACCCCCTTTTCCTCCTCTTCTGTCGCCGTCGCCCAGCCGCCGCGGCTGTCGCCGCCGGCCAGCACCTCCACAGGTATGTTATTTCCATTTTTTTTTAATTTTGTTAATTATTTGATAATTTTGATTAATTATTTGATAATTATTAAATTAGTGTTAATTGTGGTTTATTGTTAAATTATTGTGAAATTTAGTTAATTGTTTAATTAGTGTTAATTATTAATTGTTTGATAATTGTAGTTTGAGTGTTTAATTAAATTAGTGTTAATTATTTGTTAATTAGTATAGGTGTAATTAAATAGTTTAATTATTTAATTAGTTTAATTAAATTTTTAAGTAGTTTTTAATTTAATTAGTTTAATTATTTAAATTAGTATTAATTGATTGTTAATTATATGAATTTACTTAATTAGTTAAATTGTTGAAATAGGTTAATTTTTTTAATGTTTATATTGTTAAGTAATACTATAGGTTATTGTTTATATTGTGTTAATTGTTTAATTAGTTTAATTGTTTAATTAGTTAATTAGAATAATTATTTAGGTTATGGTTTAATTAGATTAATTAATTAATTATGGTTTAGTGTTTAATTAGATTAATTAATTTGGTTATGGTTTAATTAGGTATTTTAATTGTTAATTATGTAATTAGTTTATATTGTTAATTAATATTATATAGCTATCTAGGTTTAATTACTTTATTTACGTTAATTTAATTATTAATTAGTTGTTGGGAACCTTTTTGATGATTGTGGAAATCATTATTTATATGTTTTCATGATGCGAAACCATATTATATATATGCATAATATTATATATGCAAGCATTCTTAACGAGGACAGATCGATAGAAGATCAATAGCAGATCGATGGACAGCTAGCTGTTTATAAACTCCAACAGCTAGACATCAACAGAAAAGCACTTCAACCAGAAAGTGTCCAGCAAATGCTAAACCAGAAAGACTCAAAACCAGCAAGTCTCAAGACAGCAAATGCTAAACCAGAAAGACTCAAAACTAGCAAGTCTCAAGACAACAAATGCTAAACCAGAAAGACTCAAAACCAGCAAGTCTCAAGACAGCAAATGCTAAACCAGAAAGACTCAAAACCAGCAAGTCTCAAGACAGAAAATGCTAAACCAGAAAGACTCAAAACCAGCAAGTCTCAAGACAGAATGCTAAACCAGAGAGTCTCAAACAGAAAATGAAGCTAGTCAACTTTAACAGAAAGTTGAACCAGAAAAGCTTCAGCCAGAAAGATGGAAGATGCCTCGAACAGAAAGTGGCTAACGAATGCTCTACCAGAAAGTACCTCAACCAGAAAGTGTCTAAGTCAATATTCAACCAGAAAGACACTAGACCAGAGAGGACACAACCAGAAGGTTAGAAGCAAACTAGAAAGAGCAGAACCAAACCTGTCGATGAAGCATTAAAGACTTTCCATTTGAGATTTGGAAATTGAATCACTGATTGACATGGAGAAGGAAAGCAATCACAGATGATCTGCTTACCAATCATAGAAGATTCAATCAACAACTCTACAAGGAAAGAAGAGATATAATTGATTGACAATCCACAAATCAAATCACGTCAATCAACAAACGGCTAGAATTTCAAATTCAGAGCCTATATATGTTTGAAGTTTCAAAGTCTGAAATATACGCAAGCGCTATACTGCAGAAACATTCTCAAGCATTCTATCTCCAAATCAGACAAAAGCTTCAAACCGTTCGTGATCGCAATCACACCTCGATTCAAGTCTGTCTTATCGAGAGAAGTAGGAGATCTTTACTAGCTAGTAGTTTTCTAGTGGATTAACGTGAAGATCCTATTTACAGTAGTTTTCTGTAAGTTGTAAAGGGACACGACCCTTATTCGTGCATAAGTTTCAATAAGGTTTGTAATTGGAACTTGTGGCTCGTTCTCAGCGAGTATAAATAAGAAGAGTATCCTAGTAGTGGATATATAATTCAGTTTGGATTAGACCGTGGACGTAGGGGGTTTCCCGAACCACGTAAAAATAACTGTGCCATTTAAATTCTGCATTTTATATTCAGTTGTTTTTATTCTGCATCTATCATACTCATTCAGATCTGCATTCTTAATCTATCTTCTAAATACTCGATTAAGTTTTCAAAAGATTTTCTTTACAAGAGCACCGACTAAGTCCACCATTATTCCGCACACAATACATTGCTGGAATTTGAGTTCACGCTTACTTTCCGCTTTGTATATCTCACTTGAGAGATTTTATCTGGATAGAATCTAATCGATTAGAAAATCAATTCGCTCTATCACCTTGAGCAATCTGTAATTCAGAAAGCTTACATCTCTCTGATTGAAACAGTCAAGTAAACTGAAAAGTTTGCATTTGGTGTATTCCCCCCCCCCATACACCAAACCTTGCTCTTTCGGGACCAACAAGTGGTATCAGAGCAGTGGTTCAAACTGACCATTGTTTTGTTTCACAAGGTTAATACCTGCGTGGTCTACTTGAATAGATCTAGAAAATCCTTTTCATCATCTGCATACTATCTGTTATGGAGTCATCTGTTATCAGGGCATGCGAAGAATTCTCCATCCAAGGTTACAGAGAGTGGAGTTTCAGAATCAAGATGTGTCTCAAAGCGCATCACTGCTTGATGTGGAAGGTAATTGAGGAAGGACCTCTAGCCATTACTGAAGAAACTACTCGCATTACTGACACAGGAGCAGTTAAAGAAACTGTACTAAAAGATCCCAGAAAGTACACCTCAGAAGAAAGAAGAGAAGCAAATCTAGATGATTTTGCTAAAGGAGTTATTTCCAGTACTGTAAAAGGAGTCCATCTGACTAAGATCCAAGATCTTGATACAGCCAAAGAAATGTGGGAAGCCCTGAGAGATCTCAGTCTAGGATCCGAAGCAATGATCGAGAACAAGCTATCCTTAGCATGTAACAAGTTCGATGAATTCAAGATGAAACCTGGAGAAACCATTGAACAAATGAAGAATAGGTTCACTGAAGTGCTACTGGAAGTATCTGCCTTCAAGAAGGATAAGTACACACAGAGAGAGAAGAATCTCAAGATTCTTAGAGCTCTACCACCAAGCTGGGAAATTTATTCAGCTATGCAATCTCTACGTGCTGATTTTAATGATCTATCTGTAGAAGCACTTTTTGATCATCTAGCTGTCCATGAATGTGACATCAGAAGGATTCACGGACCAGATTACTCCTCCAGCAAGAAGAGCGAGAATAGCTCAAAGAAGGAGAAAGAGACTGCCTTCAAAGCGAAGTGCAAAACAGATGAATCAGTATCATCTGCTACACCAGCTGAAGGAGGATATGACAAATTACTCAAAGAATTCTCAATGATTGCTAAGAGAATGGACAAGATGGAAGTCAGATCAAGAAAGTACCGAAGGTTCTACAAAGATAACAAGAGTAGATACCAGAAGAACAAAGAAGCAGAACGATCTGATGACAAAACAGAAAGTAGAGGAAATGATAAAACCATTAAATCTACTGACTATACGTGTTATGGTTGTGGGAGAACAGGTCATTTTAAAACCGATTGCCCAGACTTATCTAAAAGTCAAAGAGAAGAACTACGAGCTAAGAGAGACAGAAAACTAAAAGCTCAACGCAAGGCCATGATAGCAGAAGAAGAAGATTCCAGCTCAAGTCATCTATCTGATAGTTCAACAGAAGATGATGAAGCATTCTTTGCTAAAGAAGAAGAAGACTGGGATGAATGCTATGAGGGACTAGACAACGGTCTGGATGAAGTTGAGGTTAACTCTTGCAACTCTACCTCTTCAAATGATAATGATTTGGAACAGGAATTAGAAGATCAAGCTGAATACTCATGGGATGAGGTCAATGAGATGTTCAAAAGCTATTCGAGCATCAAGAGATTATTTAGAGAAATTGTTGAAGAAAATGACAGATTGAAGAAATCTGAAGATATACTGAGTACAGAAAATACTCAATCTATTGCTAAAATAAACGATCTGGAAGAACAGATCAAGAGAAAAGACAGTGAGATTCACTCACTGAACTCAAAAGTGAAGGACCTTGTTACAAGGAACAACGTTGCTGAAGAAAAGATAAAGAAAGGAAAGGAGATGATCTACAAGAGTGACGAACGTGCCAAACTGCTAATCAATATGCAACAGAAGGGCACTTCTGGATTAGGATATCCAGGTCACTCAGTAAAATCTTCTGAGACCATAACCTTTGTACCAGAAAGGAAGAAAACTCCAGATCAAGTAAAAGACTTGAAGAACAGAGAAGGTCATCCCCAAAAGATGATAATGAAAGAGACCAGGAACAGACAATATCATCAGACAAAGGGTCAACCAGCTCATTACACAGAAACAGATCATGTTCAAAAAGTTAATATCAACAGGACAAAAATTGTCAACAGGACATTCCCCAATAAGAAGAACTTGAAGAAAGGTGAAATAGAACGATTTCATCCATTTGAAATTCACTCTCTATCCAAAGCTGATGAAAATGGAAATATCATCACCTGCTACATTGCTGTTCCTAACCCAAGAATGTTCTGGATTCGAAAAGGAATTTTTGCTAATAACCAAGCACCCAAACATTGAAGGGTAGCTAAGTATAATTGCAGGACCAGAAGACTGCAAGAATGGACAAGACTGCTAGAAGTTATTCTAATCTGGAATACAACAGAAGACGATGATATTGATGTTTCATCTAATGCTGAAGCAATAAGCTCACAGCAAGGGGGAACAGAACATATCACACTGAACTCTGACAGATCAATAACTCCACCAGAAGACAATCATCCTTCTGAACAGATATTAACTCTCCACCTATTGCTGAAGAGATAATACAGCAAGGGGGAACACTTCAAGATGAACAGGATGAAAACAGATCACCAACAGAATGCAGTGAAACAGTCATTGCAGATAATGATCAAATCTGGAAATTTAAATCCAGAAGACAGAATAGATGAGAATCCATTTCAAGCTTCATCAACAGTTCACACCGAATTTGAGGATCCAACAGATCAACCAGATCCTGAGTTATCTGATGAAGAGATGACCAGGAGAAGAAGATGGATACAAGATTATCCACCAGAACAGATTGTTGGGAACCCAACAGATCGAGTGAGAACTAGAAAAATGCATGGAGAAAGTACACTTCTCAGCTGCTATCTATCACGAATTGAATCCTCTGACACTTATAAAGCACTTAGAGATCATGTTGAAAGAAACATGTACAGATTGAGAAAATACACACTGAAGTTCAGAGAGCAGACATTCTCACAAAGGCTTTACCAGAAGAAAGATTTAAGATGCTTTGTGGAAAACTAGGACTTTTAAATCTTGAAGAAAGGTCCAGATTGATCTAAATCAGATCAAATTCAATATTCCAACAGGGAATCACAACCAGATCATCGTGGCCCAGAGTGATAAGATCCAGATCACTAAAAATTCCAACAGGGAATTAACACCAGATCCTTAAATATAAGATAATAACAGATTGTCTAACAGAAAGACAATGACAGATTGTCTAACAGAAAGACAATAACAGATTGTCTAAACAGAAAGACAATAACAAATTATCAAACAGCAAGTGAAGTCCAACAGCAAGTGGATCAAACAGGAAGTGGATCAAATAGCTGATGATCAACAGCTAGCTGTTCTCATCAACAGATTGTCTTCCTTCAAGATTTCATAAGAAAATGGAATGCACCTGTTCTAAGGGAGAGAGAGAGAAGTCACAGTTAGCTGTTTACATCAAAGAACAGTGAGCTGTTTACATCAAAGGAACAGAAAACTGTTCACAGCAGCGAGCTGTGCAGAACAGATTGACTTCAAAGATTTCGAAATCCACCTGTCCACAACAGAAGATGTGTTTTAACAGCTGGACTTCAAACAGCTAGACAACTTCAACAGCTAGCTGTCCCAAACATCTTTGGAGACAACTTCAACAGCTAGCTGTCCCAAACATCTTTGGAGACAACCAACAGCTAGCTGTCCACTGCAAAGATATAGATTTCAACATTTGGACAGACCACCTGCTCACAGCAGCAAGCTGCATGAAGTCTACAGCTAGACAACTTCAACAGCAAGTCCTCAAAGAGTTGTACACACGCCGAGAAAACAACTAGCTATGTATGAATAAACACTGAACAGCGAATGCTCAACTTGTTATCAACAGCGAGTGACAACAGCGAACTGTTTAAAGGAAACAGCTAGACTCAGATTTTGCTAAACAGCGAGTGCTCAACAACTTACTACAACAGGGAGTGCTCACAAGACTTCAACAGCTAGCTGTCCATATGAAGGATGAGGTAGCTGACCACCATTGCACCCCAATATATATTGAAGAAGGTCATATCAACTAGGGGGAATGGTTTATCAAATTCAATGCAGTTCGAAAATCACAGATCGATGATTTTCATCAAAGAATTGCAAATTGAGCTAGCAGACGATGGAATTTGGCTCCAGAAGCCTACAGCGCATGGCAAAGCCATGCGTCTTGACCGTCTCGCCGTTTCGCTTCGGAAAAGTCTACTCATTAGAAAATCAGAATCCGAAGTTGGAAACTTTCAGAAAACAGGTCGCTGCTGAAGAGCATGCTGGACAGACTACCTGCTGAGAAGGAGATATCAAGTTGGACATCCACAGATGGAACCTTTTTGATGACCTTTTTGATAATGCCGAAAAGGGGGAAAATGGATATTGGAAGTATCTAGGTCAAGAGAGATTTATCATTGAGGGGGAATCAAATCTCAAAAAGGGGGAAGCAGATGGTTAAGGAAGCAGCATAACAGCTTAGCTCATGTCCAGATCGTGTCCAGGTAATAAGGTAAGTGGTTTCAGCATCTGCACAAAAACGTGTGTGATTTTATTGTGATGGTTTCGACATCATCAAAAAGGGGGAAATTGTTGGGAACCTTTTTGATGATTGTGGAAATCATTATTTATATGTTT
>JAPKLX010000437.1:0-22359 GCA_026898415.1 Leonotis leonurus | reverse complement strand
ATCGATTTCCTGCTCACGAATATTCTAAATTAGCATCGCGCAAGATTCTTGGGTTTAAAGCAAATTGCTTCAACTTTTCTAAATTAGCATCGCGCAACATCTTCTAAGTTCTCGTCTAAGTTCTCTTTTCTAAAGGGAACAAGTTCTCTTTTTTAAAGGGAACATACATCTTAAAGCATTCTACGTTCATAGGAAAAAGCTCTAACGTCATGACAATGATTATGACTCGTCGTAAAAGGAATATTTAAACTTCAACTTTGAAAAGAATCGTTCTTACTGCTTCCACTTAAAAACTTCACTTCAAAACATCTTAAAAACTTTTCTCTTAGAGCATACTTTTTCTTCTTTCAATACTCAACTTCATACTAAAGAAATACGTATATTTCTTTAAAAATCTCAAACTTCAATTAGAAAGAAATACCTTCATTTCTTTATAAATCTTGAACTTTAAATGAAAAGAAATACATTCATTTCTTTTCAAATCTCAAACTTCAGCTAATAGGAACATGTTTATTCCTCTTAAAACATAAAACTTCAACTTCTAAACAAGATGCTTACCTGTTTCTCGTTGAGCGTGATGAGTCAGAGTGCTAGGCTTTTGTCGACTCACTTAACTAGTCTAGCGAACGATACTAGACTAAACTCGAAAGAAGACTCTTGGGTTTAAAGCAAATTGCTCTGATACCACTCTGTCACGACCCCGTCCTCCGCCCTTGTGGCAAAGTCCGGGTGCGTGACTATAGAATAGATAAATAAAGATAAAGTGGAACCTTGAAAGCTTTGACTGAAACGAAAGGTAATTTGATAACTGAGTTCAGTTTAGACACAAAGTTAACTGAACTCAGTTAATTTACACAATTGGAAACTTCGCCAAACAAAAACTGATGGAAACTCTTGCAGCGGAATAAGGATCGACATAAGTCTACGTGTATGAAGACACGTAGACACCCAAGACTTTAAATAAAAGACCGAAAAGCCCGCCATAGCATCTCCCTTCATCACGTCTCAACCTGCACATTTATAAATACATGCAGGGTTGAGTACAAACGTACTCAGTAGGCACATGCCAAAATCGCATACTTACATATATAATTGTCAATGTCGTAAGAGTGAAACATATGGATTTTTGTCTTTAAAAGCACCTACGTTCACTAAATTCTCTTTGTGAAAGATCCTGAGTTCGACAGCTGTCTAAGTTCTTTAGTATTATACCATATCTGTTCTTTATGGGTACCGAGAAGGTGGCCACCTTCTACGGACACCTGACCGGCCAACCCGCTAAGATGACTCACGGTCCGTTAACCGGCCAACCCGATCAATGACTCACGGTTACTTGTGTACACTAGTTCAAGTGGGGTTGCCTGCCCACTGAAACCCGAATTTGATTTCATAATTAGAACCTTAACCAGATAGGCTTCATACAAAACATAAATCATTTCGGCAAGACAATACTTTGAAACATATCTTCTCCATTTGAAATCCTTTCGAAAACAACATAAATAGTATACATGCACACATAATTTTCTTTGTAATAGAAAGCCTACTTGGATCGTCTTGACTGACGACTGCTTCTTTCTCAAACTGCGGTCCTGACCTTTCGTCGTACCCTTTAAAGAAATCTCAAGTGAGATAACATTTTCGAGCGCATCTAATATTAAGTGTAAGGAATTATTATCCTTTGTTATTTGAGAATTATTCTCGGTTCTTTTAACTCGGCTATCGTTCGAGTTTCGGATTTAAATTCTAGAAGGATCGTTCAATGATTTCTAATCAAGCCATGTTTTGACTTTGATTAAACACTTAACTTGATGTTTGATCATTTCTCAGCACTCATGCTCGTCTAAGATCAAAACATATATGAATATCGTGAAACTTAATAAAATGATATAAACCTATAATAAATCACGTTCGTTAAATAAAACATCACATAACACTTTTCATGCTCTCGAACGGCCAACTCCGATTAAAAACTTAAAATCGGAGAAAAATTCATTTTCATGCTCATAAATCATAATATGAGATTATAAATCTCATACGAAAATATGCGGCTCGATTATCCAACATAACGGAAAAATCGGCTACTAACTTATTTCAATTTTTGCACACTTGACGGAAAAATCCGATAAATTCATAACATGCTCAACACCTGTTCCAGCTAAATGAGCAGTTGACTTTGAAAAATCATAATAAATTGGAAATAATTTCAATTATAACGAATCAAACTTTAAAGTGACCATAACATCGTAAAGTTTTATAATCCGAAGACAAAACACATTAAATCATTTTACTCTATTTTTCACGAATTTTTAAAGTTAGATAAATTTCCAGATTTTCGCTGGAATTGGCAGTTTGCGCAACCATTTTGAAAAATCCATAACAAATCGAAAACACAACGAAACGGGGTGATTCAAGTTGGAGATTACTCCTAAATCGATCTAGTATTTATTATGTTAAAAATTCTACTCATTATGTACTTAAAACGACTAAACAAAACCCGGGCAGAACTGTCGCCCCTTTCTCTCTTTTTTTTAAACATGCTCGATTTATTTCCGTAAATTCACATAATACTCGTATTTAACCTACATACATGCTCGTCTATTCGATTCATCCGAGAAAAATTGAAAACATATAAAACGACGAGCTCAAGTTAACTTCTCAAAACCTAACATGCTTAGATTTTATTGAAATTTAAAACACATGTTTATCTAACTTATACGAGCAATATTAATTCTCGATATTTTTCCATTCGGGCTTGGCTCGATAAAAATCGAAAAGGGCAGCCCCTATTTCACTTTTTCATCAAGTTCAAATTATGAAAATAAAACCGTAGAAACGTAGATAAGATCGAGGGCTACCTTTCTATCGGATTAGATTTCGAAGAAATCGGAAAAAAAGACGAACGGGACGAAAATCGGAGCAAAACTCCTTCCTTTTTTTTTCTTCTTCTTGCTCACGCATAAGTGAGAGATGAGGCTGTTGAAATCTCACGTAAATAATGAATTGGGGGTGACTTTGTGGTCTTTTATAGGCCACAAAAGTTGCCCTCAAAATATCTAAATATCCGGGGTCCAAACCGTCTTTTCGCCTCTTAGATATTTTCGATCCAGTTCTTTGTTATTTATCTATCTCGGTTGAAACGGGAATCAAAACACTCATCTTTCTTACTCGTTAAAACATCTTCGTCTCTCATGAACTAAAGTCGGGGTTTGGCCCGATCGAATTGCATGTAAATCGAGAAAATGCTTGTTTCTCGATTTTTTTGATAAATATCAATTTCAAAACTCCGTTTCTTCTGAAATTAAATTTTATTAAACTTCTCGGGAATTTTCTCATTACTCGTGCTATAACATCGAAAAATAGGAGTTTTCTCGATTTCTCGAGTTCTCGAGTTCTCGGTTCTACTATTCACTGACGGCGAAAATAAAGTGTCCGCATATGGTCCGTATCGCGATAAAAGTGTATGTAAATTATCGCGCTTTGTCCATATCTCGGCTCGGACTTCAAATCTGGACATTCGAATAAATCCCGTATTTCGCCTCTTAGATATTTCTAAATATCCCCTCAAACTATCTAAATATCTAAATATCTAAATTTCAAAATATCTAAATTTCAAAATATCTAAATTTCGAATGAATCCCCTATTTGCTCTTGTTACCCGTTATAAAAGTATAAGCCGGTTCTCGAAAGAGCGGAGATTTGGTTCAAAATATTTAAATTTCAAAATATCTAAATTTCAAAATATCTAAATTTCGAATGAATCCCCTATTTGCTCTTGTTACCCGTTATAAAAGTATAAGCCGGTTCTCGAAAGAGCGGAGATTTGGTCTCCGTTTTCGCTAAAACTTGACAGCAAGCTTCAAAATAAAGTTTCTAATCCAAAAATTTATTCTTGGAATTTTTAAACACCTATAAGCCAGGTATAAAATATTCGGGTGTTACAATTAATAACACTACTCGATAAGGGAAAATTAATAAACTATTATTAAAATTTTAATATTTATCCACAGTGCACACCAATGAAATCCGGATGAGGCGCTCACGATTCCGCATGATTCACATGTCTAATAAATAAATAAAACATACAATTCTATGCCCAAATATACGTACTACATAAACATATAGAAGATATAATGCGGAATAAGATTATACCTTCTCATTTGCTAACCACCACTTGTGGAGAGAAAAATTGTATCATCGGCTACGAACAACAATCTGTTTCCGGAATTCGAACTATATTCGACTTCCAAGACTTCTAGCCTATTACCCTCACATACAACTCGACTATCGTGTGGATAATAATCAGTCGGATTTCATCGAAATGGGAGGAAATGAAAATCAATGTTTAGGAATACCTAAAATGTTCAAAATACACAAGTTGTAAAACTTGTGTTGGTGACCGATTTCTTGCTTAAGGTTAGCATACTGATCGACCACGCCCTCTCCCCATTTATTTATATGTGTGTTGTGGGCTAGGTTAGTGTTTTAAAGGAGAATGTGTCAGGACCTTCTAACACAAGATTAAGGGGATGATTGGTATGTAGAAATGATCCAAGAATGTAATATTATCGCCATTCCTGCTTCTATTCTTTATCACATGGCTGGTACAAAATAATATTAGTAACTAGGAATGACCATTCATGTAGGAATCAGTAAACCCATGAATATATGATCAACTATTTCTTCCACTACCCTTAGTATTAAATATTCTCAATTATCGAAAATGAAGTTTATTTTAATTTTTGAAAAAATAATTGCTATTATTTTCTAGAAATGACTAATTAAACTTTTTTTTAAAAAAAAATTCATGCGGGCTAGGTCGAGTCGGGTTGACCAAACCAATCTTGGTCTATTGAGTTAAATGAAGAAAATCGATCAATATAATTTTAAAATCGCTTTTTTTTTTACAACCAACAAATAATAGTGGTAATAAAAATTATTTTTCATTTAACTAATGGTATTCGGCTCGAATGGTTCATGAATATGTTCGAATATAATTTTAATCTACCAAATTTCGAATAGTTCGCGAATATATATACAAACTAGTTCATAAACTTGTCAAATTAATATAAAACATATATTATAACAAATATTTTAATAAACAAGCTTTTTAATAAGCACAACTTGAATATTTAACGAACTCGAGTCAAGTTCTAGCTCGAATTCACTATTAAATCGAATTATAAATGAATTAAACTTGAGCTTGATTTTTATTAATTGAACCGAATTTGAACTTAATTTTTAGAATCTAAAAAAATATGATATTTTTATTATAATAGTGAAATTTAATTATAAAATTAATTTTCATTCCTTTGGACGACTAACCATAGGAATTGAATGAATGAATTCATTTATTTTTCATCTACATTGCATTATAAAGTTCATTACATTCCTACTAAATATTATTCATATACATCACTCATCCCCTAAGTTCAATTATATCTCTAATAATTCATTTAATTAAAGGTCTAGTCAACTTTAACTTTCATTAATAGTAATGACCAAGTCACACAACAAAAAATAATCAAAATAACAACGGAATTAGTGACGGATATTATTCTGTTACTAATTAGCAACGGACTAATGACAGATTGACAACGGATATCTCCAATTGATTTAACGACGGATTTAACGACATAATGAAGACGGATAGTTTTCCCGCCAACATTATTGACGGATTTAACAACGGAATAATCCGTTGTTAATCTAATGATGGATTATTACGTCTTTAAGTTTAAAAAATAATTTAAAAATTATATTTTTATTAGCAACGGATCGTTTAGTTACTAGATCCATCACTAAACTTGAATTAAAATCTCCTCTCTTTCTCCCCCAAACATTCATCGTACATACATGTAATATACATGGCACTGAAATGCATTTGAGAAGTCTCTTCTCTAAATGAGCCGCTATATCTCTGAGTATTTCTCGATGAGTCATTTCACCGGCTATTTCATGCCATTTCCGGCCACCTCCCACTGAGATTTTATCAAATTTGTCTTTCCCTAACTCCCGTGAAGCTATTGACATAAATATGGTCCGCTCTTCTTTAGTAGAATTTCATCTGCGATTTTAGGGTTTCGCTAATTTCCATCCTGTAAGTGGCTTTAGAGGCAAGGAAGCTGCTATACGAAGTGGATTTCTTCTCCTTTACATGCTCTACTGCCTCCCGCTACTGATTTTACAAGAAATCGAAACATATTTCATTGTCTCAGATGTGTGGGTTTTGTGCGAATTTCTCGATTGGGTTGCTGATTTTTGTTGCCTTGGGTTAAATTTGTAGCCAATCTCTCCAACGATTAATGGTTAAACTTTCCTCCCTAGATTGAGCACCTTGTGAGTATTGTTTCTCCCTCTCCTTTGGACCTGCTTTCATCAGCGCGTCGAGACCTCTGCCTTTTGGTTTCTCCCTTTTACTACCTTGTCTACTTATTTTCGGCCGCTTATCTGATTTCCAGGGTGTTTATGCTACTTGTATGAGAAACTATGGAAGAGATATATGACTGTATCTTCATTATGCATGAATTGAGTTTTTGTTCGCTTAGAAGAGATGTATGTCTGTTATCCTCATGCATTGAACGAGTTCTTTATATGTCGATGTTGAGTTATATAGATATCTTTGTAGTGATGTCTCTATCTTAGCCTTTGGATGCCCTGTTCGTCATTTGGAATTTGGAATTGATTATACGTGTCCTCATAGCTAAGTTGATATGTGCCTTTTCGTTTAGTATTATCGTTCTATTGTAGCATGAAAAGCAACAATAATTAATTCTCTTGTCTTCTTCGATGAATCATTAATAATTAGTGGTCTAGAATTTGATAGTGGGTGTCTTGAGTTTATGCTTTGTGGGTCCACTAATATTTATGCATTATTGATTGTGACTTTGCTACATACTATATATATATTATGTCAATATGATCACATGTGGCATACATTTCCATTGGTCAAACCTTAGTAACATTATATAATTATGATGTTGTATGTTTTGTTACATATACATGACACTTATAAACTTATTTAGATTTAATTCCAAAATCCAAATGCTGAACATTGTTTTTCTTGATTTAATTTGGTGGGTCCGACTAGCTTTTATGATGCAATTATTTCTATAGAGCCAATGACAAAAATTCCAAGATATATAGAAGATCAAGTAGGAAGTACAAGAACTCGTACTTCATAATATATATATATATATATATATATTATTTTACTAATAGCAAGGCTTGATGAAATTAATAATTTGGGATTATTAGTTTGTTTGAAATAATATACTCCACCTTTTTTATATAATTTTCAAATCCATATTCCTGAAAAAAGAAGTGTTGCTTCCACTAAGCAACTTTCAAGCATAAAAACAATGACCTCACTATTTTTATATTAGTATTTAATATTTAATTAATAAGCTTTTTGTCTTGCACTTAAAATATTTAATTAATATTTTTATATTTAGTATTTAATATTTAAAATAATTAATAAACTTTGTGACAAATTAATATGCAGCAAAATGTGGTAATTTGTTTATATATATATATATATATGAAGCTATGAGTTTTAGTTATTTAATTACATTATTTAATTATATGGGAAAATACATATAAATGTAGTTTACTATCACATAGAGAAAGAAGGACTGAGCTATTATTGTGTTTACTATCACAAATTAAACAAACCAATATTATATTATAGTTCTTTCATATCAGCATACAAGTTAAAGTTCATATTCCTTATTCATGCTAATGATTTGCACTCCTAAAATGCAGTAGAAAGGAAAGCTCTTCTCTAAACACTTTTTTGTAAGAATTCTATTATTATGTATCTTGTCTATTTTTTTATTTTTTGTTAATGAATCAGAAGAGTTGCAAATGAATTAAATAACTCTCAATTACAACATATCATCTTATGTTCCTCATTGCTTATTTGTCTGTCATATCTATTTACAGGACTTATCTTGATACTTATGCTCATCATAGGTGCACTTATAATTCATAATTCAATAATATTTCACTTTATCAATTATACCTCTACTCATCATAGCCTGTTACTTTTAATCTTGTGTTTCATATTTAATTTCTTTAATTACTTATACTTCCTAGTTTTATACTTAAATTGATTTTATTTGATAGTCATTTGATGTATTGTTAACCAACCAAACTCAAATCTCACCACTTTACAATTTAAATATAAAATTTTGATAGTCATTTGATGTATTGGGATAGAAGAAATTAATTTCTTAAGGATCTTCTCCCTTTGAGATAGGTTTTAATTTACGTCTTAAGGATCTTCTCCCAAAATGTATAATGTGTTTGTAATCTTTGATATAAGTGTCATACCATTGGGAATTAATAAATATTTTTGTTTGATCCAAGTTATTTAGGATTGATACAATGCCGCGAGATTAGATGTATTTGCGCATACTTCCAAATGAGAGTTTTAATCCTGAATTTATTTATGGGCTTTAGGAGTTCTTACAATTTGCTAGTAGTCAACACATGTGCATAGACGGTGAAAAAAATAAAATGTCCGTGTGTGAAGTGTAGGAACATCCAATATAGATCTACAGATATTTTCCAGTTACATATTGTCAAAAATGGGTTCACACAGGGTTATGAAGTTTGGGGATTTCATGGGGAAACTTCCATACCTGTAGAACATGAGAGAATAAACATAGATAACAATCATGAGTGTATCACATATGAACAAATGGTACATGATGTTATGGGTTCTACTTTTAACAACTAGAACATTGAAGAAGAACCAAATCCAACTGCAAAACTACTTTAAGAAATGTTGGATGCCGTAGATAAGGAGTTGTGGCCTGGTTGCAAGAATCACACACAATTATCATTTGTGGCTCATTTGAGGAGTTTGAAGGCTCGGACTGGTATGCTGCAAAAATATTTTGATGAGTTGTGTGTTTTATTGAATGAAGCTTTTCCAGATCATAATTTGCTACCAATTAATTACTATAGCACATAAAAATTATTGCGTGCTATGGTGTTACCACTAGTGAAAATTGACTCTTGCAAGAATCATTGTATGATATACTGGGAAGGTGACAGTTCTCTTCAACAATGCAAGTTTTGTAATGAAAATCGGTATAAAGAGACTAGTCGACTGAGGGGTAGACGTGAACATGTGAAGGGAGTATGAATGTCAGTGTTGAGAAATTCGGATGAAATTTCCCTCTAACTAGATATATGAGAGCAAAAATAAATGCGGAATAATGACACAAATTTGATAACGGAGTTCGGCCAATTATGCCTACGTCTCCGAGCTGCTGCAAATCTATTTAAACAAGGAGATAATATAGTGTTTACAACACTCAACTCACAACCCGTTAACCCCGAGAAAATTACTATCTAATTTTCTCACACCAAAAGCTTCTACTTAAGCTTCCTCTCAACCCCGTGTTTCTCTCTTGAATTGAGACTACCTTCAACTCTTAAATCACTCTTTTACTCTCTCTTTTTCACTCTGTTGTACTTCAATAAAATTTGAAGAATTGGTACATATATATAGTTAAGAGATTGGACAACAATATTAACTGCTTGGCGGTGGAGTGCGGCTTCTTTTCCTCATTTGTCAAGATTTATGGGCTATAGGATCATATTTTCTTCTATAGCCTTCCAATAGCTCTAACTATTGAAGCAACCATTTGAATAGTGTTTGTAGCCACAATAGTTGACTAACAATCAGCTACATCGATTTTATCCACATATTACACAAGCCAAAATTGACATCAAGACGGCAACTGAATTTCCATAATGGTTCTCATCATATGTGAGTGGATATATATTGAATTTTAATCGAAAAAACATATCATATTCCTAATATAGGTTCAATAATTTGTGATGATTTAATTATAGGTTCAAAATTCGCTAAATAACATAACTGACAACATTATGTGGGATCTATCAAGAGTACCTTCTCCAATAATCATATCTTACCATAGATATTTTGTTAACGGATATAAGTTTCAAAACATCTCTCATGGGTCACATAAAGCAACTATGAGCAGTGGAGTTTGCATAAAAGCTAGCAATTATGGAGATTCGTGTGAGACTGACTTTTATGGACGATTGATTGAGGTATGTGAGTTGGAATATCCCGGAACTTTCAATAAAAAAGTTGTGCTATTCAAATGTGAATGGTTTGATACCTCGCCAAATGGTACTATAAATCATACGCGAAGATTGCAGAAGTATGAACCATTTGTATTAGCTGTACAAGCTACACAAGTTTACTATTGCTCGTATCCAAGTACGAATCAATCTACTTAAAATTGGTGGGTAACATTAAAGCAAGATCACTTGTTGAGATACCATTAGATAAAGTATCCAGTTTAACATTAGATTAACCGTACCAAGAGGATGAATATGTTATTGTTATGGATCACGTTGATATTAATGACATGGTGTCACTTCGTGTAATGCCCCGTCTTTAAATTATCGAAGGGAACGATATTCGAACGCGATTGTTATTTATACATTTAACATTGTAGTTAATTAATGAGAATTTAATCTAGTGAAGAGGAATTTTGGTTTACGAAAAAAAGTAATTAGAGAATACTCGATTAATATCTTGATAGATATGTATATTAAGGTTATGTTTTATACTTGGGATAAATGTTTAAGTGTAGGTAATTAAATGTGTTATGTTTTGAGAATTTATAAATAATATTAAATAATATGCATGGGATGCATACAATAATAAGTGTGTAGTTAAAGATCATATCTATGTATGTACATTAATATACTACACGCTTGATATATATACATATTGCTGAAAATTTGTACATGCAATAAGAAGATCACACACATAGTATATATATATATATATAAGATCTGCAGAGTTATGTTGTAAGAAGGAAAAGGGAGTGCACTCAAGTATATTTATTTAAAGGCATGTACCAAGTAAGAAAGGTAAGATAAGAATGTAAAACACTTGCATGGAAACAAAGAAAACTATATATATATATATATATATATATGATATTACATTGCATGGCAGAGACAAACTAAAAATCTAAACTAGCAATACACTACACTTCGGCAGAAATTTAAAAGAAATAAAACATGAAGTCAGAATTTTAAGTAGGGTGGTGAACATAGGAAAGACTTTTCTAAAAAGCCTACAACTACACTAAGTAAAGACAAGGCAGGAACATAGCAAGAGGCAGGTTGCAGCATGGTGGGTAAGTAGGGAGTGATTGAATAACAAGTCCCAACACCTCAAACCTACTGCTGGAGTGAATAAGAGACTTCCTCCCACGCTTTGCTTTACCTGCAGAGTGATTTGACAGATTAGGATAGACAAAACACTTCATTCTATAAAGAGGTTACTCACCTAAACCAAGTACTACACACAAACACCAATTGCTCGACTGAAATCACAAGGGAAACACTAGCACAAGAAGAAGTAGTTAAAGCTAAAGGTAAGGAATTTAAGCTCTAGCTATGCATATAGTTCATACCTTCTAGAGTTTTAACTTATTATTATGTCTAAACTATAAACTGCATTCTGCCTCCAATTAATTCCATGAATACAGAACACATATATATAATTTACCAGGATTTCATTGAGAAATTTGAAATGATTCTAAGTTTCAGATTTAACAAAGCTCTAACTTATTAGACATAAGTAATACCAAAGCTTTACACTTAGAACCATTCTCTATACATAAAACATAGTATCAAACTATGCAGGTTTTCAGATTTTAGAACATATACATATTTTTTTTATATTTCAGAACATAAGACTCAATCATGTAGTCTTTCCAAGGTCCAGTTTATATATATATATATATGTTTTAAAATCTCAGTTTAAGGGCCAGAGTAATGAACTTAGAATATAAGTTCATAGTTTTGAAACACAAACCATAGGCTATTAAACAAGACATAGAAATCAGAATATAGTAATTTTTCATCAGAAAATAAGGAACTGAGTATGAGTACATGTTTCTATAAATTAAATTATTTTTAAAACGGAGCACAAATTTCCAGAACACAGAGACATATCTCCATTTTTATAGCATAAGAGTAAACTCACTAAATTCCAAGCCCAGTTTAAGAACAAGACTTAGACAACATTTCAAGAAACATCATTTTAGCAGAAGGTTAAACCGAAGTTTAAGAGTAAGTTCAGAGTTATTATAAAGAAACCATGGACTCTTAAACTTGAACAGAGGGTAGATAATTACAGATTGAAAGATTTAAAGCTTAAAATCAATCTTAGGCATATGCTTGGACCTAGAAACTCCTTTATTAAAACTCTGAAATCTAAGCACACATAAATCATGTCATAAGAAATTTGCCGAAAAATCAGTATGTTTCTAAAACACCACGCGAACCCAAAACCAGAAACTTGAATTGTGATTTGAACATTCAGTAACATAAACACATAAACATGCTTCATAACATTTCCTAATGATGCAAATAGCAAAAGAGATTGTAAAAATTCTAAAAGAAAACTACAACCACAAACACTTGAAATTAGAAAGCAAATTCAGAATTTCAGAACATAGACTGTACAGAAACATGTCGAAGTCAGATTCAAAGGAAATTTTGAAAAACTTGGAGAATACAGGTTACAAACAGAAAGGGGTTCAGGAGTAGGAACTTGCAAATCTACTTCCAAATAGAAAGCACCTAATTAATTAAACATAAAACTTAGCTTAATCTGAGGATTTTCTCGGTGAGGGAAGGAACAGCAGAACACCAACTCCAATCAAACTACCCAGCAGCCAATCAAACCCTTCCCAAACTAGAAACGGGAAAGAACAAATTTCAGTAAGTGAACATTAGAATCCACAAAATACAAACCTAATGAAGAATGAAGCATAATCGAAACTAAAGTGAGAGCAGGAAATATAGAAAGATAAGATCTTTTACCTTGAGTTACCGATTAGCTTCCACTAAGACAAGTCTTGAGCTAGGGAGGCTTCGCTTCCTACAGTAAACAGCAGAGATAGAGCGAGGGATTCAGAAATAGAAATCAAGGGAGAGAAGAAGCAGAGAACGTAGAAACTGAGAGAGAGTTAGAAGGCTAGTGAGAAAGAAGAGAAATTGAGGGTTCCAGGGAAAGAGAGTTAGGGAAATAGAGAGAAATAAAGGAAGGAGAAAATCCTTACATGAGACGAGAACAGACGCAAGAAAGGATGAGACGACATAAGGAGTGGCGCCGCGCTGAGAGATCGTCGAGAGAGATGGGAGAAAGAGGCAGAAAGGGGCAGAGAGAATTGAGAGAGAGAAGAGAGACAGGCGGAGGTCTGTGAAAGTGAGAGTGAAAGTAAGAGTGAAAATGAGAGTAGAAATTAGGGTAAAAAGTTAGGGTTAGTCTAGAGTTAGAAGAGTCGAGAACATGGGCCGGGTTACGGGCTGGTTACTGGGCCGGGTTGATCAATTATTGGGCCAATAAATTATAAATGCTATGGGCTTTTAGTTGGGGGAAGTAAGTTAAGACATATGGGCCGAAATTATTATGTGATGGGCTGGGTTCATGGGTCGAGTCTTGGGCCGAGAATTAATTCGAAGGGGCTGAATTTTTTTTCAAACTGATGGGCCATAATAATTATTAAATTGGGTTCAGTTTATTAATGTTAGATAATTGATACTTGGGCTAATTAAATTAACTAGTAGGCTCACTTAATTAATTTAAATGGGCTAATTAGCATCTTAGTAGATCAAGACTTAGATCTAATTGGACTACATTCAAAAATAGAATTCTAGTATTAAATTTAGAGTATATAATTGATTAATTAGAATTTAATCATAAGAAATGATTTAAATTCTAAATCATACTTAGAGTATGATAATTGAGATTTACTTAGCCACTAGAAATTATTTATCTTGATTCAAGTATCAAGATACTAAAATAAGAAATGCCTCTGGTTATATTACCCAATATTAACTCTTTAGGAATTATTAATGAAATTAAGAATTTGTAAGGTTATCTAAAGGATTAAATTATTATCACTTGGTTATGTTATTTGAATAATTAATTAATGTAAACTAAAAAATTAATTATTCAAATAAGTATTAATTCACTTATATTACTCAATGCCAATATATTACTTGAGTAATTTGAACGGGAATTGAACCTTAGAAAATATATTGATTTGAAGGATCAATATTTCCAATTAACGAATTGAGCAAGAACCTAAGAATAAGATATTCTTACGATTTAGATGTTTCTAAAGCATTCAGAGCATTTTAACTTATACGAGATTTTCTAAAGGTTCTTACGAGAGATCTGTTTCGCATTTCAAGACCAAAGCAAGTGCAAATCGAAGCTATCCAAGTAGGCTTTCTATTACAAAGAAATTATGTGTGCTCGTATGCTATTATGTTGATATTTCAAAAAGGTTTTCAATTGAGAACTTATGTTTTAAAGTATTGTATTGCCGAAATGATTTATGTTTTCTACGACGCCTATCTTGTTATCATTTAATCAAATTCGGGTTCCAGTGGGTAAGCAACCTCGCTCGAACTAGTGTACACAAAGGACTGTGAGTCGACGAAGGTGTTGACCGGTCAGGTGTCCGTAGAAGGTGGCCAACTTCACGGTACACATAGAAAACATATATGGTAGAATACTAAAGAACTTAGACAGCTGTCGAACTATAGGTTTCACAAAAAGGATTTAGTGAACGTAGGTGCTTTTAAAGATCAAATCCCTATGTTTCACTCTTTACGGCAATGACAATTATATATATGTATGTATGCGATTTCGGCATGTGCCTACTGAGTACGTTTGTACTCAGCCCTGTATGTATTTTTAAATGTGCAGGTTGAGACGTGATGAATGGAGGTGCTATAACGGGCTTGTCAGTCTTTTGTGTAATTGAACTATTGGGGGTTTACATGTCTTCATACACGTAAATTTATGTAGATACTTTTTCCGCTACAAGAGGTTTCATAAACTTTTGGTTTGATGTAGATGTCAATTCAGAAACAAACTCCTGTGTTAAGAACTGGTCCAGTTATCGAAGTATCATTTTGTTTCGTTGGAAGCCTTCAGTTTCTTTTATATCCTTTATTTATTTATCTTATAGTCGCATATCCCGACTTTGCCACCAAGGGCGAAGGACGGACGTGACACTTCGTCAAGATGGTGTCCACATAGAACTCGACGATGGTGAAGATGATGAAGATGATGATGATAACGTGTTTGACTCTGAAGATGAAGAAGGAGATGAATAAGAAGATAATTAAATATATGATGATGATGATGACAATTAGAGTTAGTTATTTGATTGATTATTTAATGAGCATGTTTTTAAATTTAGTAAATATAATGTTAATTAAAATTTGGTTTTATGTAATAGATGTCTTCCAGATCGAGGGGTTCATCATCACGTGTATCATCCTCGCGCGGAGGATCATCACGTGGTACTATTGGACGTGGAGTATCATCACGTGGAGGATCTCATCCCTCATATTCAGAGGGCTTTGGTCTTTCTCACCACGTACGTGGTTTACAGATTGACTCTGGAGATGATAGTCATGACTCGACATTCAGGACCGACTCGAGGCCGACCGGTTCATTTCTAATCACGCATAGTTCGTTGGGGTAAGACACATGATTAATGTTCTATTTTTTTTAACATTGATCAATTGTCTAATAACTTGTGTTTTGTAGGGGATTTGAGCCACACAAAGATCCGGTTCAATCAATGTGGGATATATTTCACATGGTGCCCAATCCAACAGGTTACAATTGGAAATTAACACCGAAAGATATCAAGGATAGATACTGTGAGGAGTTCAAGGTATGACATTATTGTTTTTATTTTTTATTTTTGCAAGGTTTTTATTTTATCTTATTTGTATCTAACATATAAAATATGTTATACTTGAAGAAGTTTTCATGTGGACACCTGAGGATGATGCAAAGATTCGTCAGTTGTGGTTGGATAAAGTGAGGTGGAGATACAAAAATTTTGTATGGGCAATCAAGAAAAGGAGGGATGATCCTCCACCTAAAGGTGGAAAGTTGATGTACTTCACTGATGAACAGTGGGATGGTTGGTTGAGATATTGGAGTCTCAAGGATGTGATCGCGAAATCAGAGACAGCGAGACGATGCAGGATGTCCGAGCCCCAAGGATCAGGGACGGGCATTATAAAGCATAGAGGAGGTTCAAAGTCCATGATGTAGAGCGCTAAGGAAATGATAATTATTTAACTATATCTCTTAATTACATTTGATTTAACTTTATAAATAATCAATTATCGTAATTCACAGAGTGTTGAGAGAGGTATTGATCCATCATGTTTTGCGTTTGATACATTTATGGGCCATCATCGGTATGCTGATGGCACGTTTACTCACCCTAGATCTAAGGCTATAGCGGTAAGTTATTATTATATTTATACATTTTAGGTCAATTTTAATATATGATATGTCTTATGTTTATTTATTCTTTTGTAGACTGAGGTGTTGCGTCGAGCAGACGAGGCCCGAGAGAGTGCTCCAGGCAGTACAGATGAGGACGTGAACATAAATGACCACTTCTTCGACATAGTGGGTGGCCCGGATAAGAAGTAGAGGATATACGGGACAGGGGATGCAGCACGTGCCTTCTGGAAGCATAAGACGAGAGCATCATTTTCTACACGAGTCTCTAGCTCTGAGGTACGGGACCTTCGTCGAGAGGTGGAGCAGAGCAGGCTAGAGCGTGAGCGGTTTCAGGAGGAGCGTGCTCATTTCCAGAAGGAGCAGACACGATTAGCTGCTCAATTGCAGGAGGAGCAGGCACGATAGCTGCTAAATACCTGGAGGAGCAGGCACGGTTAACTGCTCAGACTGCTCTAATGAATTCCCTAGGAATTTTTATAGTAAATGGAATATATAGAATTGTGATCAATCAAATACTCCAAAGTCCCGGTATTTATTACCGGTCAGAATTGGACCATAATAGAATTTCGGTCAGTTCTACCCCGTTATCCCATGCTGAGTCACATGCAGCGCCTTGAAAAGCACGGACGAGCCACATGCAGGGAAACTGGCACGTGTGGTTCTGGCAGCCAATCAATAATTCAAGTCACACACTCCCATAATCCATTTTCTCTTCGGAGAATTCCCTTCAACTACACAATATTATTGGCTTGCAGCTCAGTACGAGGCAATCTCCAGGTTCATGGCCTCTCAGTCAGGCGGTACATTTGTACCTCCCCCTCCCCTAGATGATTATCATTGATTACTATAGAGGAATATATGATAGACGATATATACATCAATTATCTATATTACTGTATTGTGTTTGATATTTGTTAAAACTACCGACTACTGAAATTGTTTATCTTATTATCGTATTTTGGACTATTCAGATTATTATTGCATTGGTATGTCGTAGATTTATAATTTTATCTTAAGAACAGTAACAGGTATATAAAAATATAAAAGTATTAAAAAAAATAAAATAATTTAGCGACGGAAAATATCGTCATTATTCTGTAGCTAAATTTTTGGATAATTCTGTCGCTAATCCGTCACGAATTAGCAATGGAATCGATTTTCATCACTAACTAGTGACGGTTCGTGTTGTCATTAATCTGTCACAAACTAGAGACGAAAATTTAGTGACGGAAAAACCCGTTGCTAATCCCTCAATATTTAGCGACGAAATATTTTTTCCGTTGTTAAATAATTTAGCGACCCTCAAATTAATGTCATTTACGTTCCGTCGTGAATCCGTCGCAAAGTATGATTAGCAACGGATTTTTTGTATTCAGTGACAGAAAATTTTGTCGCGAATTTTGCATAATTTGATTGTGAGATCAATTTGACTAAAAAAAATTGATCTAGAAAATTATCACGACTGCACTTTGCTAAGGATATCAATGTCGGGAAAATCGTGACTAAGGAAGGGAATTAAGAAGTATAAATAAAAAAATGGAACAACGATATCGAATAACTAAATGATAAGGTATTGGAAAGAAGTGCATATAATAGAAATCAGAAAAAGGTTACCAATATAAGTACGGTAGTCAAGATAGAATATGTTAAACACATGAGTACTGAATGCGAATACATAATAGTCTGAATGTTTGCAGCGGAACTATGATCTAGTCTAAGTTTACATGTATGAAGACATGCAGATCTCCTAAGAGTTTAAAACGTGATAGAGTCCGACAAAAACTTTGTTGAGCACTCCATTTCCATCACAACTCAACCTGCACATTTAGAAATATATGCAGGGCTGAGTACAAAAGTATTCAGTAGACACAAGTTGAAAACGCATACATACATATATAATTGTCATGTCATTTCAAGTGAAACATATGGATTTTTGTCTTTAAAGAGTCTATGTTCACTAAATCCTTTTTGTGAAACCTATAGTTCGATTGCACAATCTAAGTTCTTTAGTGATCTACCATATCTGTAACATATGTGCACCGGGAAGGTGGCCACCTTCCACGGACACTTGACTGGCCAACACCTTCGTCGGCTCACGGTCATATTAACCGGCCAACACCTTCGTTGACTCACGGTTTTATTGCATACACTAGTCCGGGTGGGGTTGCTTACCCTCTGGGACCCGAATTCAATTAATCATAGTAGATATGTATCATACAAAACATAAAACATTTATGGCAACACAAGACTTGAAATATCAATTTCGATTCAAAGCTTTTGAAAAGAGATGGCATAAATACGGATAGGCACACACATTTTGATTTTGTATTAGAAAGTCTACCTGACTTGCTTCCTCTCCTAATAGAGTGCGACTCCTCCTTGTTCAATATTTCTCCCAGCGTAACCTTAATTGAATCTTACGATGTTAGATACTCGAATTGAGTATTATGTTCTATTTGGGAGGAACTATAACTCATATTATTATCGAATTATACTTGATTTTTTTATTATTATTTAATTCAACTAGTACTCGAATAATTACATTATTTTGTTGAAGTATCTTGTAAGATTCTTAAACCAGGCTTCAAATTATAGATTTCTAGTCTATTTAACTTACCAAACTAAATTTACACCAAAGTAATAATTAATACATCTACTTGAAATATTGCAAATTCTCAAGTAATATTTTAATTAAATCTTTATAGATTAATAACACTCCTAATTAATTATATTATATTATATAAAGATTGGACTTAGTATCATTAATTAAAACTTAACCCATATGAATTAAAATACTAGTCCACTCTTTCAAATTGTAATTATCAGCTCATTTTAAATTATCATTAGCCAACTCATTTAAGTGAGAACTCGGCCCACCCCCTATCCTACCCGGCCCAAAACCCAGCCTAGACTTAAACACCCACTAAAACACTCTAAATCATTTTCTTTTCCCCTCCCCCACTCTCGATCTCTCTCTCCCTCTACTCTTCTCTATTTATTCTTACTCTCATCTCATTTCATTTGTGGCACAGCACCATACCCAAACTCTCCACACTTACCCTTCTCCTCCTCCCTTGGCTGAATCCCTCTCTCTCTCCCATCTCGAATCAACAGCAGTCGTCGCCTTCCAGGGTCGCCCTTCACCGCCGCCGCACCTTCTCCGTCAGGTGACTTACCGTTCTCCCTCATTCCTCAATCTCTAAGCTCTCAATTTTTGCTAGTCATTTCCTTGTCTCTTCTTTCATCTCCCATTCGGTCTCAACTACATGGTTGAAGACTACCTAACGTACTCGACTCCTCTTCTCATTCAAAAGGTTGGTTAACTCTAATTTTTTTTGAATTTATATTTTAAATCTTCTGCATGTTTTTTTTTTTGTTTTTTTTTTCTATCTTATTTGTTTATGTTTATGCTTGAGGGGAGAAATGGTTCAGTTTGAAGGTTGTTCGAGTGTGAGGGTGGGATGTCCGATTGTTATTCTGTTCAACGAAAATCCTTAAGTCAATCGGTAAGTCTCCTGTTTATTTTAAGCATTGTTCCTAAGGGTGTCTTCAGATTTTAAAATATATGGTTGTCTTATTTGTTAATCTGTGAGAACTTGCCTAAATTTATGAATCATGACTTGCATCTCTGAAATTCAAAGTTTCTAATAAATAATTTGATATGTGAGTTAAGTTTTGATTGTAATCCAAAACACCAATATGTTATGAGAGAGGTTTCAGTTTTCTGTCTGGTTGAAGTTCTAAGTTCATTGTTATGCTTTAAACTGAATATTTAGAATGTTCATAGTTTTCTGTTTTATAAATTTACGCCTTGATTTCTAAGTTTCATTAGTAAGAAGTAGAAAAAAAGGACTTCGATTTCTATGTGTTCTATTAGTATTTTGAACAATTGTAATGCCCCTCATTTTCATTAGAATCATCTCGTAGTAGATATTTCGTAATTAATTAAATTACGCTTATGAATCAAATATCAACTATCAAATTGATAATGTTAAACTTCTCTATTTTCTAAATTGATTTGTTTCAATTTAAATCTCATCATAAATGAGAGCTTAAGATGAGATCAAGGCCTTAAGTATTTAATTTTAGGAAAGCTATCATTTAATTAACTCAAAAGGCTTATGGTTATATTATTGTTATTATTATTGTTATTAAATCCTTAAGACACTATGATGAGAACATAAGTATAAGGTAATATTATTTTATATAAATAGAGGTATGCTTAATGATTTAATAAGTGGATAATTAAATGAAACCACATATATATATTTATTACGTGTAGATATATGTATGTATATATGTAGATGTTAAGATGTATTAAATGGCAAGAGTGTAATTAAAATAAAAGCCTTCAAAGCATTCATACATGATGCTAATGAAGAAAAGGGAGGAATGGGATGATGTCCCTTCAATACTTTTACAACTTGAGATTTGTCTTACCAAGAAGATAAATAGATAACCAATACAAGTTAAGTTACAATGATAAGTTGCAATGATATAAAAGAGAGTACAACAAGACAAACAAAAAGGAATAAAGCTGCAGTAAGGATTTAGTGAAGATCCATAGGAGACTTAGAAATAAATATACACATCAACCATTATATAAAGCAAGAAAAAGTCAAAAAGTATTCTCGAATAAATCAAAATCTATAAGGAAGATATGGACAGCTACTAAATAGGGAAGATGACAGAAACTGCACTCTATAATCACTCACAAACAAAGAAAAATCTGCATAGACTAAACCAAATCTAACAGAGTAAGTAAAACAAGTAAAGCTGGAACAAATAGGATATTGAAATGAAAGGGGGGCAGAACTGCCGTGTCTTCCCATACCTGCACAAAGGAAAACACAAAAGTCAAAAGCAGTTAAAGAGCAATGTTAAAAGGAGAGAACTGCACTCAGCTATATAAAGAGTTATCCCACACCAACTCACAAACTCACACAAAGATATTGCAAACTAAGGAAGCACATAGAGTTCAACAAGGAGAGGAATAAGTGTCACGCCCCGTTCCCCGCCCTCCCCGGCAGAGTCCGGCCGCGCGACTAAAAGGATAAAAAAGAAGAAGGATAAGGTGGGACACTGATTATACTGAATATTGAATATACTGAAAGCTTTGACTGAACCGAAACTCTGAGAACTTGGACTGATAGAACACTGAGAGCTTTTCCATACAAGGATTTAATTTACATAATTGGCAACTTCGCCAAACGAAAACTGATGGAAACTCACGCAGCGGAATAAGGATCGACTAAAGTCTACATGTATGAAGACACGTAGACACCCAAGATTTAATAAAAGACCGACAAGCCTGCTGTCACGCCCGCTTTCTAATAATTCTAGTAAAGCCGGGAACATGACCAATGAAAGGAATAAATGTCAAGAGAAAGAAAATAAATATTCCTTTCTTAACATAAACTAAGGACTAATCCCATAAATCGGAAGTCAGAGTCATAAGCTCGTTACATTACATAACAGAATTTAGAGTTTAGTCTCGGATCCATTACATAAAATTCTAGCAGCGGAATATGCAGGATCGCGTAATACAATTCTACGTGTATGAAGACACGTAGAACCCCCAAGAGTCAGCTACTATGGAGTTCGACAAAAGCACGACATAGCACCCACGTCTTCTTCGTTCTTATCCTGCACGTTTAGAAATACATGCAGGGCTGAGTACAAATTGTACTCAGTAGACACGTGCCGAAATCGCACACATACATATATAACTGTCAAGCCATTCGAGTGAATCATAGGGATTTTGTCTCTAAAGCACCTATGTTCACAAAATCATTTCTTGAGAAAATTCTAGTTTGACTGCAGTCCTAGTTCTTTGTATTTAACCATATCTGAAGTTTCTATGTGCCGGGGAAGTGGCCACTTCCCACAGACACTTGACCGGTCAACCTTTCACTGACACACAGTCCATTGTGTACACTAGTTCGAGTGGAGACACTAACCCACTGGAACCCGAATTCGATTATCATATAACAGATAGGCAT
>JAPKLX010000855.1:26745-38627 GCA_026898415.1 Leonotis leonurus | reverse complement strand
ACTTTCTCCCAGTCAATCTGATCCTCTTCTGGAACCCATGTATCTTTGGGTGTCTGTTTCTGTAATGACAGGTTCCAGGAGAAGGGTTTCTTCTTCTTCTTTTTGGACTGGGTGGTTGATGCAGATGATTGTTGCTGCGAACGCTCTGTTGATGAAGGCGAAGAGAAGGGAGTTTGGAAGGATTTCTCTTTAGCTTCCTGGGCAGCCAGTTTCCTCTCCCTCTCTGCCTGTTCCTTGTAGAACTGCGCTCTGAACATTGGATCACAGGCTTGATCCATGCTCACTCCAAATAGCAGCAACTCTGCTATCTGGTCCCCTTCATCTATAGGCTTCTTGCCTTTGTCTTTGGGGGTGTGAGATGTAGTTTGAGCTGGTTCTGATCCTAGAAGAGTAGGATCAGGTCTTGGAGGTGTGGTTGGTCTGGGTTGAGTTGCTGGTACAGGTGCTTCTTGTGCTGGTGTTTCTGTTCCAGCATCTGCTGCTTCTGTTAAGCCCTTGCTGGTTTTTCCTCCCTTACCTTCCTTTCCATCAGAGATTTCCCCCTTTTTGACATCATCAAATAGGGTATTGATGAGTGTACGTAAAGAGGTGATCTCCTCATTCATCTTCGCCATTTTTTCTTCAGCATCTTCTTTAAAACCAAGCAGATGGTTGATTGTCTGATCAGAGGCATCAACTTTCTTCTCTAACCTGCTGTTCATTGTTGACAAAGTCTTGTCATATGTCTCTTGGAGTTCTTCAACAGCAGTTAGTCGATTGCTCTGGTTTTCAAATTCTTCAGGGGTTGGATACAGAAGCTCATTTAAGACATCGACCTGGTTTTTCCGCATCAGCTCCACAAATTTCTCTTTTTCAAAAAGAGCAAGATGGGAGTGGATGGACAGGTCAGTGTCTTCCTTCAGTTGAGCAGCGAGTGCAGTTCCTTTCTTGTCAACAGCAGTACTGATGGATTCATCTTGTTTAGCCAGCAGGTCAGCAAGCAAGGCAGTGGCTTTTTCTGCTTTGTCGTCTATGCCAGTTAGACGGAGGTTGATCCTTGCTTGACCTGCTTCAGTTGCTGCTCTATCGTCATCCATCTTTTTATTCAGTTCATCCCTAATCTTTCTGAGTTTGCCTCTGAGATCCTTGTCCATGTCATTCACATAATCCTTCTGATGTTGATTAAAGTCAGAAAGGATTTGAGTGGCCTTCTCTTGTATGGAGTTGCAGACATCGGTCATGTGATCTTCAACTCGCAGAGTGATCAGATTATCGAGCTGAAAATTGTTGAAGGTGTTGGGCTCTCGTTCCAACAATTCTTCCATGGTGTAGAAATTCACATGTTTCTTCAATTTTTGAGCAACACCATGGGTGTATATTTCATTGGTTGGTTCTCCACCAATATGCTGACCCACTGGTTCGTCATCACTTAGATCAAGGTCGATGACAGGTGTTTTCTTGGGAAACTGTCTTGTGGAAGGTTCACCTTGGTCTGGTTGTTGATGTTGTTCTGTTGGTACAGCTTCGTCCATCCGGACATCAGAATGAGGTGGGGGCAGATCAATCTTCAGTGTTGCTGCCTCCTGCTTCATGTGGTCTGAGATTAGTTGTGAATAGTCTGCTCTCACTTCATGAACTGTGGACACCTGGAGCAGATGAAGTAGGGTTGCCTCTTCCTTCTTCAAATCGTCTATCGTCTTGAGTTGAAGCAGGGCATCAAAAATGTAGTACTCGCTGTCTTTAACCAGCAAGTAGAACTTGACGCGCTTTGCTGTATGCAAACTCTCTGGTAAGGATTGAATACCAGGAAAGTCTTGCAGCACTGAGTGTTCTGCTTCATTCTCAAGCAGATTAATTACACTCTCAGCCTGTCGCTTCTTCTCTTCCTCCTCATCAGTGGACTCTCCTTCTTCTTCTTCTTCACTTATTCTGTCCATTCGGTTGGGAGAAGGAGTAGCTGTTCTGGCAGGAGAAAAATCTTCCTCCGGATGACTTGTGTCTGGCTCCACATCAGTAGCAGGATTCTCTGTGTGTTCTGCTGGTGCCTGAGGTGCCTCAGTTTCATGTTCTGTATGTGCTGGCATATCTGATTGTTCTGTTGTCTGTGCTGGTGGTGAAGAGGGCTCTTGCACTTTCTGGAGTCTTCTTTTCTTTTGTTTTGGCAGAGAAGCAGAGGTTTCTGTCTCAACAGAACTTCCTCGCTTACGTGCTGCCTTTTCTTTCACTATCTTCTCCTTCTTCTTCTCCACACCTTTAGTAGGTGGCATCCAAGTTGGGTTAGACCTACCCATTTCCAGTGCAGCAACACGGTGCACTTCATCAGGGATCTTGTTGAAAAATTGAGGAGCGAGTCCCAGAGACATCTCCAGCTGGTGCTGGTCCTTTGGAATAGAATGACCAGTGTTGAATTCGACTGCATCTTCCCAGACCTTCTGGGTGAAAAATCGCTCAATCATCAGACTTATCTTGGTGGAATGGCGAAGGTTTCTTCGAACTTCCACTGAAGTTCCTCTGCCCTTGCTATCCTTTGAGTAAGTCACGAGCTTTGCTTCTTTAGCCATCAGCTCAAAGAGGATTCTGCTCCAGTTGACTCGAAGGTTGAGAACAACCGCTGTGAGAATTCTGAATTTCTCAGGTGTGACTTGATCGTAAGTGCCACTGTGGTTGAGAAAAATCCTCTGAACCATTTCTAAGAGGAGCTTGAATCCTGGTTGAAGTAGAGATCTCTGGAACATCCTTCCAGTATAAGAAATAGGTATCACCAACATGATCTCAACAGCCTCCTGTAATTGTGCCATCGTGATATCTTCTAAAGCTAGACCTTCGTCCTTTACTCTATACGTTTGATTAATCATTTCAATCACATTGTATGGGGTCTTGCTTGTTCTGTCACCAATTGGCATCAGTACATTGGCTTCAAAGCCATGTTTGTCATTCTGCCATGTCAGATAGAATGTGGCAACTTGCTTTGCCAGGAACATATTTGGATGAGCAGTTACAATATTGCAGAAACCTAATCTCACAAGAATAAAACAAATGCATATGCATATACATCAGTTGAAATTAACGATATGAGTATCTAGCATAAACAGAGTAGTATGAACAGTTATGAGGAGCAAATTCAGAACAGTTCATAAACAAGTAATATTTCAAGCATACTGCAGATATGGTAAAACTGAATAAATTTAAAAACCTTTGCAGCGTTTAACCATTGCGAAAATTTCATCAAGCTTTCGAAAACCATGGGTTTCAAGTACAGCGTACGGTTCAGGTGAGAGAAATTTCTGAACCTCAGCTACGTGTTGCAGAAAGAGTGAAGTTTGAGGTGCCATAGTCAAACGCAAAAATGTTTTTGCGAAGAGATGCAGAGAATTTTGAAATGCTTAAGTGCTTAGAATTTTGAGAGTGCTCAGTGCGATGAAAGTGAAGGTGAACAGTTTAGAGAAGATATCGCACGTATATATAACAATAATAATTTAAGAGAAAAGAAATTCGAAGAGTTGAAAAGATTTTCTCCCTTTTTAGATTTTTCCCGCTTCAAGATTTGTTTTGCCGCCTTTCCTTGCGTGAGATGAACGCTCTAGATCCTAGGGTCTATATGCGAGCGTGTGCGTATCTCTCACTTTTGGCAACTTTCCTTTTTCCTGTTTCTTGCAGGGATTTCCTCGATCCCAGTTCCCAAGGTTGTGCTAATCATGATAAAAATAGAAGATTTATTAAATCTAGGGTAAAAATATCTTTTACAATCCTGTAACCTAGGAGAGTGACGTCTTTTATCTTGACGCTTCAATTTCCTTAAAAGTTCCCCCTTGACTTAGCATTTAAGAAATAATTTCACATGGCTTTTTCGTCAATTAATTGATAAAATTATGCCACGTGTATTTTATTTCAGCTGAGCTTTCTGTCATTCTTGTAATTAGCTTTCTGGTATTAGCTAACTGGTAGCCTTCTGGTCATGACTATCTGGTAGTCTTCTGGTCTTGACTATCTAGTAGTCTTCTGGTCTTGACTATCTGGTAGTCTTCTGGTCATGACTATCTGGTAGTCTTCTGGTCATGACTATCTGGTAACCTTCTGGTCATGGCTATCTTGTAGTCTTCTGGTCATGACTATCTGGTAGTCTTCTGGTCATGACTATCTGGTAACCTTCTGGTCATGGCTATCTTGTAGTCTTCTGGTCATGTTCATCCAGACTGAGTAGTCCAAGTTTTCCACATAGCATCTTAAATCTTTCATCTGGTAATGCTTTAGTTAAGATGTCAGCACGTTGGATGTCTGTATGAATCTTCTCAATCTTGATGTGTTTTCTCTCTACATGATCTCTAATAAAATGATGTCTCACATCGACATGTTTGCATCTTGTGTGGAGTACTGGATTCTGTGTTATAGCTATAGCACTTGAGCTGTCACAGAATATAGGTATCTCCTTTACATCAATCTCATAATCTCTTAATTGCTGTTTCAACCAGAGTATCTGTGCACAACAGCTTCCAGCAGCCATATATTCTGCTTCTGTGGTTGATGTAGCAACAGATGTCTGTTTCTTTGAAAACCAAGATATCAACTTGTTTCCAAGAAATTGACACGTTCCAGAGGTTGACTTTCTGTCCAGTTTGCATCCTGCATAATCTGAATCAGAATAGCCTGTAAGCTCAAAATTATCATCTTGTGGATACCAGAGACCAATGTTAGCTGTTCCCTTAAGATATCTAAGTATCTTTTTGGCAGCTTCCATGTGTGATTCTTTAGGATTGGATTGATATCTGGCGCAAACTCCAACGGCATATGTGATATCTGGACGACTTGCTGTAAGGTATAACAGAGAGCCGATAATTCCTCTG
Organism: Leonotis leonurus; assembly: GCA_026898415.1. Lineage (NCBI taxonomy): Eukaryota > Viridiplantae > Streptophyta > Magnoliopsida > Lamiales > Lamiaceae > Leonotis > Leonotis leonurus. The sequence continues at coordinate 33,807 of JAPKLX010000855.1, read as the reverse complement.
TATTGTGTGATGTTTGCTGGTTTTCCTTCTGGGTCTGGATCTATCTTTCCATTTGATTGCATAGGAATTTTTACTGTTCTGCTATCCTTCATTCCAAACTTGACTAGCAGATCGTTGATGTACTTTGCTTGATTAACAAAGATACCATCTGGTAATTGTTTTACCTGCAATCCTAAAAATAAATTCATCTCACCCATCATGGACATCTGGTATTTGTTCTTCATTAGTTCTGCAAATTTGTCACACAGATAGGGAGATTGTGATCCAAAGATTATGTCATCGACATATATCTGGACCAGTAGAATATGTTCTTTGACTTTGATGATAAACAGTGTCTTGTCAACAGAACCTCTTCTGAAGCCTGATTCCAGTAGGAATGTTGATAATGTTTCATACCACGCTCTGGGTGCCTGTTTCAACCCATAGACAGCTTTGGCTAGTCTATATACTCTTTGGTCAGGATTTTCTTCTTCAAATCCAGGTGGTTGCTCAACATATACTTCTTCTTCTAGTATGCCATTTAGGAATGCACTTTTAACATCCATTTGGTATACTTTGAATCTCTTGTATGCAGCATATGCTAGAAATAGCCTAATTGCTTCCAATCTGGCCACAGGTGCAAAGGTTTCATCGAAGTCGATACCTTCCTGTTGATTGTATCCCTTTGCAACTAGTCTAGCCTTGTTTCTGACTACTTCTCCATTCTCATCTCGTTTGTTTTTGAATACCCATTTTACACCTATCACTCCTTGATGTTTTGGTCTGTCTACCATATACCAGACTTGGTTTCTCTTGAACTCATTGAGTTCTTCTTGCATAGCTATGACCCAGTCTGCATCTCTAAGTGCTTCATAGGTGTCAGAGGGTTCAATACGTGATAGATAACAGCTGAGAAGTGCACTTTCTCCATGCATTCTTCTGGTTCTCACTCTATCTGTTGGGTTCCCAACAATCTGTTCAGAAGGATGATTTTCTTGAATCCATTTCCTTCTGCTAGATATCTCCTCTTCTGATATCTCGGGTTCTGGTTCACTTGCTGGGTCCTCAAATTCTGGATGAGAAGATTGGAAAGGATTTTCAGTTTCTGGTTCTTCTTGATCATTATTCCAACCATTTGAATCTCTTGATTCTTCGGGTTGATCTGATTCTGGCTCAATAATGTTATTTTCTCCTTCTGGTTGATTGTCCTCTGGTGTAGCCTGTGTTATCTGTTCTGTTCCCCCTTGCTGCAAGCTTACTGCTTCAGCATTGTTTGGAACTTCAACTTCATACTCTTCTGATGTATTCCAGATTAGAATGTCTTCTAACAGAATCTCTTTTGCTTTCTGGTTTATGTTCTGATCTTGTGTTTGATCAGCATCTAGGTCTCTGTCACTAATAATAGATTCATCGAAAACAATATGAGGTGTTACTTCCACAATGTGAGTCCTCTTGTTAAAAACTCTATAAGCTTTGCTAATATCAGAATATCCTAAGAATATTCCTGGATCAGCTTTGCTATCAAAAGTTTTCAACTGAGATTTCCCATTATTGTGTATGTAACACAGACAGCCAAAAGAACGAAAATAATGAATCTTGGGTTTTCTGTTGTTCCATATCTCGTAGGGTGTCTTCCCGTGTCTGATTGTAACAATTGATCTGTTCTGTGTGTAGCATGCTGTATAAATGGCTTCTGCCCAAAATTTCTTTGGTAATCTGGTTGCATTGAGCATAGTACGAGCTGCTTCTTTTAATGATCTGTTTCTTCTCTCAACTACTCCATTCTGTTGAGGAGTTCTAGCAGCAGATGTCTGGTGAGTGATTCCCATCTGGTTGCAGTATTCCTCAATTTTCTGGTTTAGGAATTCTGTTCCTCGATCTGTTCTGATGGTGGTAACAGAAACTTCCTTTTTCTTGGTGATCTTGTTGAGAAAATTTGGCAGCTTCTCCAGAGTTTCTTTCTTCTTATGCAAGAATATTACCCAAGTAAATCTTGAATAATCATCAATGATGACTAGAGTATATTTCCTACCATTTATGCTTAATGGTTTGACTGGACCAAATAAGTCTAAATGTAGTAATTCTAGTATTCTGGTTGAGCTCTGGGCAGATTTGCCAGAAAAGGATGATCTGGTCTGCTTTCCTGCTTGACATGCTTCACAAACGTGACTTTTGTCATAGACTTGTTCTGGCAATCCTTCAACTAGTTTCTCTCGTGCAATCTTATTGATTGATTTGAAGTTGAGATGGCTTAATCTTTTATGCCAAAGCCAGCTAGTTTCTGACACTGTCTTTGTGACCAGACAGGTCTCTATCTGGTTGTCCCATTGCACAATATATAATCTGTCTTGCAATTTCCCGGTAAGGAGTATCTCATCTCCTTCCTTGTTCTTAACCAAACAGTTGTTAGCATTGAAAACAATCTGATTACCATTGGTACAGAACTGACTTACAGAGAACAGATTGTGGCTGAGACCTTCAACATATGAGACATTTGAAATGGTGGTCTTGCCTACTTTTATGTTTCCATATCCTCTGGTATATCCTTTTGAATTACATCCAAAAGTGACATGAGGTCCTGGTTTCTCTATGTAGTCTGATAGTAGGTTCTTGTCACATGTCATGTGTTTTGAACAGCCACTATCAATTATCCAGATTGTTCCTTTTGCAATCTTACTTCTTCTTGCAACCTTCTGGTCCTGCAATTAAATAGATTTAGCTACCCTTTATTGTCTGGGTGCTTGGTTATTAGCAAAAGACAGCACACTAGGTTCTTTAATCAGGTTTATTCTGGCCTACTTTGTTTAAGGATGCACATGCTTATTATCTCTCGTGTGATAGATGCCAAAGAGTCAGTACTATAGGTCGTAGGAATGAAATGCCCCTTAATAATATGCTAGTTGTTGAGATTTTTGATGTGTGGGGAATTGATTTTATGGGTCCTTTCCCTATGTCTCATGGGCACGAGTATATATTGCTAGCTGTTGACTATGTGTCCAAGTGGGTTGAGGCTATCCCCACTAGGACGTGTGACTCTCACGTGGTGCTCAAGTTTGTGCAGGTTTGGCTTCCCACGACCTATCATTAGTGATGGTGGCAAACACTTCTGCAATATACTGTTTGAGAGGTTAATGAAGAAAAATGGGATAACGCACAAGATCGCGACCCCATACCATCCACAGACGTCGGGCCAAGCTGAGACAAGCAATAAACAAGTCAAGAATATCTTGGAGAAAATAGTTCAGCCATCTAGAAATGATTGGGCAATCAAGATGAACAACGCTCTTTGGGCATACCGCACAGCATACAAAAGCGTGTTGGGGATGAGCCCGTATCGTCTCGTGTACGGAAAGGCGTGTCACTTACCCGTTGAAATGGAGCACAAAGCCTATTGGGAAATCAAGGCCTCCAATCTAAATTTGCAAAAAGCAGTGGAGCACCGTTCTCTATAAATGTCGGAGTTAGACGAGCTGCGGAACGAGGTGTATGACAACACTCGGATTTACAAGGACGTGAAGGCAATCCATGACCGAAGGATTCTACACAAAAATTTGAAGCCTGGCATGAAGGTGCTTCTTTTCAATTCACAGTTGAAGCTATTTCCCGGAAAATTGAAGAGTAGATAGAGTGGCCCATTCTTCTTGAAAGATGTTAAGCCGTGCGGGGCAATTGAGCTTACTAAAGAAGGAGACGATGACTCATTCGTGGTGAATGAGCATCGCGTGAAGTCGTACATCGAGGGATGGCCTACTAACTTCACGATGGAGTCTACACCGCTTGAAGATCCACCCTCTAATTGATCACTTATTCCCGTTGAGCTAATGACGTTAAACAAGCGGTCTTTTATTTCCGTTGATTTTGTGTTTGTTGTTTTAATTTTTTTTTCCGTTTCTTTGTTTCGTACTTAGTTAGGAGAAGAAACTTATTTGTCATTGATTCTATTTACAGGAGGAATCGGAGAGACTGATCGAGACGAGAGCGGAAAATGGGACACAAAGAAGTGATATACGAGAGCTGGGCCAGCGCTCGCAAGCCCCCAGCGAACGCTAGCCCAGCGTTCTGTCCTATTCCAGAGTAAAGGGCCAGCGCTCGCTACCCCCCAGTGAGCGCTAGCCCCTATCTCTGTCCCCTAATTCAGAACGTTGGGGTAGTGAGCGCTACCCCCTAGCGCTCGCTACCCCTGGCTCCTGTTACCCTATCCAGCGCGTTAGGGTAGCGCTCACTACCCTCCCAACGAGCGCTACCCCTCTTCTCTACTCTTCCACAGAACGCACCCTGGTAGCGGTCGCTACCCCCCCAGCGACCGATACCCCCCCTCGCTATCCCATATTTCTTTCTTACTTTCTTCTCTCCTTCTCCCACAATTTTCTCCCAAATTCCTTCTTCTTCTTCTCCATCCCAACTCGAGACTCCTCTCCAAATTTTTCCCAAATTTCAATTCCTCCATCTTCTTCTAAATCTTCACACCATTCACCATCTTCAACCTTCCTTCCATCCATTTCACCAACCAAACACCTCCAATCTATTATGCTAGTCCTGCAAAGCATTCATCCCAGTCTTCTTCTTCCTTAGCAAAGAACGCTTCATCATCTTCTGTTGAACTATCAGATAGATGACTTGAGCTGGAGTCATCTTCTTCTTTTTCTTCTGCTATCATAGCTTTACGTTGAGCTTTTAGCTTTCTGTCCCTTTTAGCTCGTAGTTCTTCTCTCTGACTTTTGGATAGGTCAGGACAGTCTGTCTTGAAGTGACCTGTTCTTCCACAGCCATAGCAGGTATAGTCAGTAGTATTAGAGATTTTACCATTACCTCTACTTTCTGTTTTGTCATCAGATCGTTCTGCTTCTTTATTCTTCTGGTATCTACTTTTGTTATCTTTGTAGAACCTTCGATACTTTCTTGATCTGACCTCCATCTTGTCCATTCTCTTAGCAATCAGTGAGAATTCTTTCAGTAATTTATCATATCCTCCTTCTTCTGATGCAGTAGATGATGTTGATTCATCTGTTTTGCACTTCGCTTTGAAGGCAGTCTCTTTCTCCTTCTTAGTGCTAGTTTCATTCTTCTTGCTGGAGGAGTGATCTGGTCCATGTATCCTTCTGATGTCACATTCATGGACAGCTAGATGATCAAATAGTGCTTCTACAGACAGATCATTGAAATCAGCACGTAGAGGTTGCATAGCTGAATAGATTTCCCAGCTTGGTGGTAAAGCTCTAAGAATCTTGAGATTCTTCTCTCTCTGTGTGTACTTATCCTTTTTGAAGGCAGACACTTCAAGTAATACTTCAGTGAACCTGTTCTTCATTTGTTCAATAGTTTCTCCAGGCTTCATTTTGAATTCATCGAACTTATTACATGCCAGGGATAGCTTGTTCTCGATCATAGCTTCAGATCCTAAGCTGAGATCTCTTAGTGCTTCCCACATTTCTTTGGCTGTATCAAGATCTTGGATCTTGGCCAGATGAACTCCTTTCACAGTACTGGATATAACTCCTTTAGCAAAATCATCAAGATTTGCTTCTCTTCTTTCTTCAGAAGTATACTTTCTGGGGTCTTTCAGTACAGTTTCCTTCACTGCTCCTGTCTCAGTGATACGAGTGGTTTCTTCTGTAATAGCCAAAGGTCCTTCTTCTATCACCTTCCACATCAGGTAGTGATGAGCTTTGAGACACATCTTGATTCTGAAGCTCCATTCTCTGTAACCTTGGATGGAGAATTCTTCGCATGCCCTGATAACAGATGATTCCATAACAGATAATATGCAGATGATGAAAAGATTTTCTAGATCTATTCAAGTTGACCACGCAGGTATTAACCTTGTGAAAACAAAACAATGGTCGTATGAACCACTGCTCTGATACCACTTGTTGGTCCCGAAAGAGCAAGGTTTGGTGTATGGGGGGGGGGAATACACCAAATGCAAACCTTTCAGTTTACTTGACAATTTCAATCAGAGAGATGTGAGCTTTCTGAATTACAGATTGCTCTAGATGATAGAACACTATGATTTTCTAATCAATTAAGTTCTATCCAAGTAAGATCTCTCACGTGAGATAAACAGAGCAGAAAGCAAGTGTGAACTTGATTCCAAACAATGTTTTGTGTGCGGAATAATGGTGGACTTAGTTGGTGCTCTTGTTAAGAAAATCTTTTGAAAGCTTAATCGAGTATGTAGAAGATAGATTAAGAATGCAGGTTTGGATGAGTATGATAGATGCAGAATAAAAACAACTGAACATAAAATGCAGGATTTAAATGGCACAGTTATTTTTACGTGGTTCGGGAAACCCCCTACGTCCACGGTCTAATCCAAGCTGGATTAGATATCCACTACTAGGATACTCTTCTTATTTAACCTCGCTGAGAACGAGCCACAAGTTCCAAATACAAACAAGTTGAAACTTATGCACGAATAAGGGTCGTGTCCCTTTACAACTTACAGAAAACTACTGTAAACAGAGGCTATCTTCACGTTAATCCACTAGAAAACTACTAGCTAGTAAAGATCTCCTTCTCTCGATAAGACAGACTTGAATCGAGGTGTGATTTCGATCACGAACGGTTTGAAGCTTTTGTCTGATTTGAGGATAGAATGCTTGAGAATATTTCTGCAGTATATCGCTTGTGTCTGCTCTTATCACTACTTCAGACTTTAAATCTTCAAACATATATAGGCTTTGAATTTGAAATTCTAGCCGTTTGTTGATTGGCGTTGATTTGATTTGTTAATTGCCAATCAGTCATAACGCTTCTTTCCTTGTAGAGTTGTTGATTGAATCTTCTATGATTGGTAAGCAGATCATCTGTGATTGCTTTCCTTCTTCATGTCAATCAGTGATTCAGTTTCCAAATCTTCAATGGAAAGTCTTTAATGCTTCATCGACTGATTTGATTCTGCTCTTTCTGGTTTGCTTCTAACCTTCTGGTTGTGTCCTCTCTGGTCTAGTGTCTTTCTGGTTGAATATTGATTTAGACACTTTCTGGTTGAGGTACTTTCTGGTAGAGCATATGTTATCCTACTCTCTGGTTGAAGTACTTTCTGGTAAAGCACATGTTAACCTACTCTCTGGTTGAAGTACT
>JAPKLX010000855.1:14630-26443 GCA_026898415.1 Leonotis leonurus | reverse complement strand
GCTGGTTAGCGTTCTGTCTTAAGACTTGCTGGTTAGCGTTCTGTCTTGAGACTAAGCCTTCTGCTCCAGCCTTCTGCTCCAGTCTTCTGCTAGAGACTGGCTGGTTTTAGTATCTGTCTAAGACATCTTCTATCGTTCTGTTTGAACCTTCGACTATCTGTTATTCTGAAATCAATAGAGAAAAGGTACAGAACATGTATAATACCAAGTGTGTTTTGAAATAGCATCATCAAAACTTAGAATATGTTATGGGGTTCCCAACAATTTCCCCCTTTTTGATGATGTCAAAACCTCACTTAGTGGAAAAACAATGAAACTTGTATCATGTTCTGGACAGATAGGTTATTTGTTATTTAAGTTAAATAACAGTAAATAACAGAGAGATAAGAGAACTTCAAATTCATTGATGTATGAATTGTTAGAGTACAAAAGATCAACAGAAATAACAGAGAGACAAAAGCAGAAGACACAAAGATTTGTCTAAGAAAACCATCTTGCTGCTCCTCCCTTCTTCATCTTCTCCCTCTGTGCATCAGATACCGGCTGGATGCTTTCATAGATCCCATCTCTAACTCTGGCATAGTTAGGATCATGGTTATCTATTTTGTATCCTTTGATCTTGGCCAGCTGGTTGATGTAGTTCAGAATGTATGTCTTATCTGGAAGATTACTGCCTGGTATAGTTGGGCAGACCATGTATTCCTTTTCTGGTGCCTTGAATTTGATCTTGGCATCTGTTGCAGCAGTTCTGATTCTCTGTATGAGATCTTGATCTCTGAAATTTTCCAGATAGCGCAAAAAATCTTCATCTGGTGTAGCCTCTGAGTATGTGGGTTCCTTCAAAAAATATCGGTTCAAAATGAAACCTTGCTTAACCTTTTCCCAGTCATTCTGATCTCCTTCTGGAACCCAAGCATCTGTGGGTGTCTGTTTCTTTAGAGACAGGTTCCAGGAGAAGGCTTTCTTCTTCTTCTTCTTCGATTGAGTGGTTGACTGGGAAGATTGTTGCTGTGATCGTTCTGTAGAGGAAGGAGAGGAGAAAGGAGTTTGAAAGGATTTTTCTTTGGCTTCTTGTGCAGCAATCTTTCTCTCTCTCTCAGCCTGGTCTTTATAGAACTGTGCTCTGAAAACAGGGTCACAGGCTTGGTCCATACTGACCCCAAATAGCAGCAGCTCAGCAATCTGATCCCCTTCATCAATTGGTTTCTTGCCTTTGTCTGGGATCTGAGGCTGAGACGCTGGCTGTGCTGATTCTGCGGGTTCTGTTTCAATCAAAGTGGGGTCTGGTCTGGGAGGAGTGGTTGGTCTGGGTTGTGCTGCTGGTGTTTCTGTTCCAGCATCTGTTGCTTCTGGACCAGCCACTGTTCCTTCTGGTATGCTCTTGCTGCTTCCTTTCCCTCCCTTGCCTTCTGCTATTTCCCCCTTTTTGACATCATCAAATAGGGTAGCCAGAAGTGTGCGCATCGACGCAAGTTCTTCATTCAAGTGCTTCATCTGATCTTCAGCTTCTGCTTTGAATCCAAGTAGGAAATTAATTGTTTGGTTTGAGGCGTCTAATTTCTGCTCTAACCTGCTGTTCATTGTTGACAAAGTCTTGTCATATGTCTCTTGGAGTTCTTCAACAGCAGTTAGTCGATTGTTTTGGTTTTCAAATTCTTCAGGGGTTGGATACAGAAGATCATTCAAGACAGCGACCTGGTTTTTCCGCATCAGCTCCACAAATTTCTCTTTTTCAAAAAGAGCTAAGTGGGAGTGGATGGACAGGTCAGTGTCTTCTTTCAGTTGAGCAGCAAGTGTACTTCCTTTCTTGTCAACAGCAGCGCTTATTGATTCATCTTGTTTGGCTAGCAGGTCAGCAAGCAAGGCAGTGGCTTTGTCTGCTTTGTCATCAATTCCAGTCAGACGGAGATTGATTTTGTTCTGGTTAGCTTCAGCTGCTGCTCTATCATCATCCATTTTCTTATTCAGATCATCCCTGATCTTTCTGATTTTCCCCCTGATGTCTCTATCCATATCATTGACGTAGTCCTTCTGGTGTTGATTAAAATCAGAAAGGATCTGGGTGGCTTTTTCTTGGAGGATGTTGCAGGTGTCTGTCAAACAATTTTCAACTCGAAGGGTGATGAGATTGTCGAGTTGATAGTTGTTGAAAGGTTGTGTTTCTCTTTCTAGCAATTCTTCCAGGGTGTAGAAATTCACGTGCTTCTTCAATTTCTGTGCTGCTCCCTGTGTGAAGATTTCATTGGTGGGTTCTCCTCCAATGGCCTGTCCCACTGGTTCATCATCACCTGAGTCGAGGTCGATGATGGGTGTTTTCTTGGGAGACTGTCTTGTGGAAGGTTCACCTTGGTCTGGTTGTTGATGTTGTTCTGTTGGTACAGCTTCGTCCATCCGGACATCAGAATAAGGTGGGGGCAGATCAATCTTCAATGCTGCTGCCTCCTGCTTCATGAGGTCTGAGATTAGTTGGGAATGTTCTGCTCTCACTTCATGAACTGTGGACACCTGGAGCAGATTAAGTAGGGTTGCCTCTTCCTTCTTCAAATCGTCTATCGGTTTGAGTTGAAGCAGAGCATCAAAAATGTAGTACTCGCTGTCTTTAACCAGCAAGTAAAACTTGACGCGCTTTGCTGCATGCAAACTCTCTGGTAAGGATTGAATACCAGGAAAGTCTTGCAGCACTGAGTGTTCTGCTTCATTCTCAAGCAGATTAATTACACTCTCAGCCTGTCGCTTCTTCTCTTCCTCCTCATCAGTGGACTCTCCTTCTTCTTCTTCTTCACTTATTCTGTCCATTCGGTTGGGAGAAGGAGTAGCTGTTCTGGCAGGAGAAAAATCTTTCTCCGGATGACTTGTTTCTGGTGGCACTTCTGCTGTTGTTTCTGCTTGTTCTGTTGCTGTCTGAGGTGCCTCTTCTTCTGGTTCTGGTATGTCAGACTGTTCCTCTGTTGCTGCTGCTGGTGATGATGGTTCCTGCACTTTCTGAAGTCTTCTCTTCTTCTGTTTTGGCAGGGAGGCAGAAGTTTCTGTCTCCACAGAACTGCCTCGCTTTCTGGCTGCCTTTTCCTTGACTACCTTCTCTTCCTTCTTCTCAGCACCCTTGGTCGGTGGAACCCAAGCAGGGTTAGAACTGCCCATTTCCAGTGCAGCAACACGATGCACTTCATCAAGGATCTTGTTGAAAAATTGAGGAGCGAGTCCCAAAGACATCTCCAGCTGGTGCTGGTCCTTTGGAATAGAATGACTAGTGTTGAATTCTACTGCATCTTCCCAGACCTTCTGGGTGAAAAATCGCTCAATCATCAGACTTATCTTGGTGGAATGGCGAAGGTTTCTTCGAACTTCCACTGAAGTTCCTCTGCCCTTGCTATCCTTTGAGTAAGTCACCAACTTTGCTTCTTTAGCCATCAGCTCAAAGAGGATTCTGCTCCAGTTGACTCGAAGGTTGAGAACCACCGCGGTGAGAATTCTGAATTTCTCAGGTGTGACTTGATCATAAGTGCCACTGTGGTTGAGAAAGATCCTCTGAACCACTTCTAAGAGGAGCTTGAAACCTGGTTGAAGTAGGGATCTTTGGAACATCCGTCCAGTATAAGAAATAGGTATCACCAACATGATCTCAACAGCCTCCTGCAATTGTGCCATTGTGATATCTTCCAAAGCTAGACCTTCGTCCTTTACTCTATACGTTTGATTAATCATTTCAATCACATTGTATGGAGTCTTGCTTGTTCTGTCACCAATTGGCATCAGTACATTGGCTTCAAAACCATGCTTGTCATTCTGCCACGTCAGATAGAATGTGGCAACTTGCTTTGCCAAGAACATATTTGGATGTGCAGTTACAATATTGCAGAAGCCTATTCACACAAGAATAAGACAAATGCATATGTATATTCATCAGTTTAAAAGAACAATATGGGCGTCTAGCATAAAAATTCAGAACAAATTCAGAACAGTTCATAAGCAAGTAATATTTCAAGCATACTGCAGATAAGGTAAAAACTGAATAAAAATTTAAACCTTTGCAGCGTTTAACCATTGCAAAGATTTCTTCGAGTTTTCGAAATCCGTGAGTGTCAAGAACTGCATACGGTTCAGGTGAAAGAAATCGCTGAACCTCAGCAACGTGTTGCAGAAAGAGTGAAGATTGAGGTGCCATAGTCAAACGCAAAGAAGTTTTTGAGAAGAGTTGCAGAGAATTTTGAAATGCCTAAGTGCTTAGAATTTGAGAAGTGCTCAGTGCGATGAAAGTGAAGGTGAACAGTTTAGAGAAGATATCGCACATATATATAACAATAATAATTATGAGAAAAGAAATTCGAAGAGTTGAAAAGATTTTCTCCCTTTTTAGATTTTTCCCGCTTCAAGATTTGTTTTGCCGCCCTTCCTTGCGTGAGATGGACGCTCTAGATCCTAGGGTCTATATGCGAGCGTGTGCGTATCTCTCACTTTTGGCAACTTTCCTTTTTCCTGTTTCTTGCAGGGATTTCCTCGATCTCAGTTCCCAAGGTTGTGCTAATCATGATAAAAATAGAAGATTTATTAAATCTAGGGTAAAAATATCTTTTACAATCCTGTAACCTAGGAGAGTGACGTCTTTTATCTTGACGCTTCAATTTCCTTAAAAGTTCCCCCTTGACTTAGCATTTAAGAAATAATTTTCACTTGGCTTTCTCGTGAATTTATAGAGAAAATTATGCCACGTGTATTTTATTTCAACTGGGCTTTCTGGTAACTATCTGGTACCCTTCTGGTGTTAGCTATTTGGTAGCTTTCTGGTCATGACTATCTGGTAGTCTTCTGGTTATGACTATCTGGTAGTCTTCTGGTCTTGACTATCTGGTATCCTTCTGGTTATGTTCATCCAGACTGAGTAGTCCAAGTTTTCCACATAGCATCTTGAATCTTTCATCTGGTAATGCTTTAGTTAGGATGTCAGCACGTTGAATATCTGTATGAATCTTCTCAATCTTGATGTGCTTTCTCTCTACATGATCTCTGATAAAATGATGTCTTACATCGACATGTTTGCATCTTGTGTGGAGTACTGGATTCTGTGTTATAGCTATAGCACTTGAGCTGTCACAGAATATAGGTATCTCCTTTACATCAATCTCATAATCTCTTAATTGCTGTTTCAACCAGAGTATCTGTGCACAACAGCTTCCAGCAGCCATATATTCTGCTTCTGTGGTTGATGTAGCAACAGATGTCTGTTTCTTTGAAAACCAAGATATCAACTTGTTTCCAAGAAATTGACACGTTCCAGAGGTTGACTTTCTGTCCAGTTTGCATCCTGCATAATCTGAATCAGAATAGCCTGTAAGCTCAAAATTATCATCTTGTGGATACCAGAGACCAATGTTAGCTGTTCCCTTAAGATATCTAAGTATCTTTTTGGCAGCTTCCATATGTGATTCTTTAGGATTGGCTTGATATCTGGCGCAAACTCCAACGGCATATGTGATATCTGGACGGCTTGCTGTAAGGTATAGCAGAGAGCCAATAATTCCTCTATATTGAGTAATATTTGCTGGTTTTCCTTCTGGGTCTGGATCTATCTTTCCATTTGATTGCATTGGAATTTTAACTGTTCTGCTGTCTTTCATTCCAAACTTGACTAGCAGATCATTAATGTACTTTGCTTGATTAACAAAGATCCCATCTGGTAGTTGTTTTACCTGCAATCCTAAAAAGAAATTCATCTCACCCATCATGGACATTTGATATTTGTTCTTCATTAGTTCTGCAAATTTGTCACACAGATAGGGAGATTGTGATCCAAAGATTATGTCATCGACATAAATCTGGACCAGCAGAATATGTTCTTTGACTTTGATGATAAACAGTGTCTTGTCAACAGAACCTCTTCTGAAGCCTGATTCCAGTAGGAATGTTGATAATGTTTCATACCACGCTCTGGGTGCCTGTTTCAACCCATAGACAGCTTTGGCTAGTCTATATACTCTCTGGTCAGGATTTTCTTCTTCAAAACCAGGTGGTTGCTCAACATATACTTCTTCTTCAAGTATGCCATTGAGGAATGCACTTTTAACATCCATTTGGTATACTTTGAATCTCTTGTATGCAGCATATGCTAGAAATAGCCTAATTGCTTCCAATCGGGCCACTGGTGCAAAGGTCTCATCAAAGTCGATACCTTCCTGTTGATTGTATCCCTTTGCAACTAGTCTAGCCTTGTTTCTGACTACTTCTCCATTCTCATCTCGTTTGTTTTTGAATACCCATTTTACACCTATCACCCCTTGATGTTTTGGTCTGTCTACCATATACCAGACTTGGTTTCTCTTGAACTCATTGAGTTCTTCTTGCATTGCTATGACCCAGTCTGCATCTCTAAGTGCTTCATAGGTGTCAGAGGGTTCAGCTCGTGATAGATAACAGCTGAGAAGTGCACTTTCTCCATGCATTCTTCTGGTTCTAACTCTGTCTGTTGGGTTCCCAACAATCTGTTCAGAAGGATGATTTTCTTGAATCCATTTCCTTCTGCTAGATATCTCCTCTTCTGATATCTCTGGTTCTGGTACACTTGCTGGGTCCTCAAATTCTGGATGAGAAGTTTGAAAAGGATTTTCAGTTTCTGGTTCCTCTTGATCATTATTCCAACCATTTGAATCTCTTGATTCTTCGGATTGATCTGGTTCTGGCTTATTAGTATAGTTTCCTCCTTCTGGCTGATTGTCTTCTGGTGTAGTTAAGGTTGTCTGTTCTGTTCCCCCTTGCTGCAGGCTTACTGCTTCAGCACTGGTTGGAACTTCAACTTCATTCTCTTCTGATGTATTCCAGATTAGAATATCTCCTAACAGAATCTCTTTTGCTTTCTGATTCTTGTTCTGGATTACTTTCTGGTTTTTGTTCTGGTTTTGTTCAGCATCTAGGTCTCTGTCACTAATAACAGATTCATCAAAAACAATATGAGGTGTTACTTCCACAATGTGAGTCCTCTGGTTAAAAACTCTGTAAGCTTTGCTAACATCAGAATATCCTAAGAATATTCCTGGATCAGCTTTGCTATCAAAAGTTTTCAACAGAGATTTCCCATTATTGTGAATGTAACACAGACAGCCAAAAGAGCGAAAATAATGAATCCTGGGTTTTCTGTTGTTCCATATCTCGTAGGGTGTCTTCCCATGTCTGATTGTAACAGCTGATCTGTTCTGGGTGTAGCACGCTGTATAGATGGCTTCTGCCCAAAATTTCTTTGGCAATCTGGTTGCATTTAGCATAGTACGAGCTGCTTCTTTTAACGATCTGTTTCTTCTTTCAACTACCCCATTCTGTTGAGGTGTTCTGGCTGCAGATGTCTGATGTGTAATTCCCATCTGGTTGCAGTAATCCTCAACTTTCTGGTTTAGAAATTCTGTCCCACGATCTGTTCTGATGGTGGTAACAGAAACTCCCTTTTTCTTGGTAATCTTGTTGAGAAAATTTGGCAACTTCTCCAGAGTTTCTTTCTTCTTATGCAAGAATATTACCCAAGTAAATCTTGAATAATCATCAATGATGACTAGAGTATATTTCCTACCATTTATGCTTAATGGTTTAACTGGACCAAATAAGTCTAAATGTAGTAATTCTAGTATTCTGGTTGAGCTCTGGGCAGACTTGCTTGAAAAAGATGTTCTGGTTTGCTTTCCAGCTTGACATGCTTCACAGGTGTGATTCTTGTCATAGATTTGTTCTGGCAATCCTTCAACTAGTTTCTCTCGAGCAATCTTATTGATTGATTTGAAGTTGAGATGGCTTAATCTTTTATGCCATAGCCAGCTAGTTTCTGACACTGTCTTAGTGACCAGACAGGTCTCTATCTGGTTGTTCCATTGCACAATATATAGTCTATCCTGCAATATTCCGGTAAGGAGTATCTCATCTCCTTCCTTGTTCTTCACCAGACAGTTGTTAGTGTCAAAAATAATTTGATTACCATTTGTACAGAACTGACTTACAGAGAACAGATTGTGGCTGAGACCTTCAACATATGAGACATTTGAAATGGTGGTCTTGCCTACTTTTATGTTTCCATATCCTCTGGTATATCCTTTTGAATTGCATCCAAAAGTGACATGAGGTCCTGGTTTCTCTATGTAGTCTGATAGTAGGTTCTTGTCACATGTCATGTGTTTTGAACAGCCACTATCAATTATCCAGATTGATCCTTTTGCAATCTTACTTCTTCTTGCAGCCTTCTGGTCCTGCAATTAAATAGATTTAGCTACCCTTTATTGTCTGGGTGCTTGGTTATTAGCAAAGATCCCTTTTTGAATCCAGAATAGCTTTAAATTTGGAACAGTAATGTAGCTTGTGATGATATTCCCATTCTCATCAACAATAGACTTTGAGTGAAGAACAGATGGATGGTATCTCTCTGATCCTTTGCTTTCTGTTTTCTTCTGTGATGTCCTGTTGACTTTATTTTTGGGATGTTGTTTGGATTTAGTGCTATAGGCAGGATGTCCTTTGGTTTGTTGATATTGTCTGTTACCAACTTGTTTAACAATCATCTTCTGGGGAAGATCTTTCTTATTTTTCAAGTTTATTACTTGATCTGGTATTTGACTTCTTTCTGGTACGAATTTCATTGGACCTGCTTCTTTTTCTGTGTGACCTGGATATCCTAATCCAGAAGTGCCCTTTTGCTGCATGTTAATTAGCAGTTTAGCACGTTCATCACTCTTGTAGATCATTTCTTTTCCTTTCTTGATCTTCTCTTCAGCAATATTATTCCTATTTATAAGATCTTTGACTTTTGAGTTCAAGGAATGAATCTCACTGTCTTTGCTCTTGATTTGTTCTTCCAGAACATTGATGTTAGCAACAAATTTAGTGTTTGCTTTACTCAATATCTCTTCAGTTTTCTTCAATCTGTCATTTTCTTCAACAACTTCTCTGAAAAGTCTCTTGATACTTGAGTAGCTCTTGAACATTTCATTAACTTCATCCCATGAATATTCATCTTGATCTTGTATTTCCTGATCCAGGTCGATATCATTTGATGAGTTAGAGTTGCAAGAGTTTACCTCTACATCATCTAGACCGTTGTCTAGTCCTGCAAAGCATTCATCCCAGTCTTCTTCTTCCTTAGCAAAGAACGCTTCATCATCTTCTGTTGAACTATCAGATAGATGACTTGAGCTGGAGTCATCTTCTTCTTTTTCTTCTGCTATCATAGCTTTACGTTGAGCTTTTAGCTTTCTGTCCCTTTTAGCTCGTAGTTCTTCTCTCTGACTTTTGGATAGGTCAGGACAGTCTGTCTTGAAGTGACCTGTTCTTCCACAGCCATAGCAGGTATAGTCAGTAGTATTAGAGATTTTACCATTACCTCTACTTTCTGTTTTGTCATCAGATCGTTCTGCTTCTTTATTCTTTTGGTATCTACTTTTGTTATCTTTGTAGAACCTTCGATACTTTCTTGATCTGACCTCCATCTTGTCCATTCTCTTAGCAATCAGTGAGAATTCTTTCAGTAATTTATCATATCCTCCTTCTTCTGATGCAGTAGATGATGTTGATTCATCTGTTTTGCACTTCGCTTTGAAGGCAGTCTCTTTATCCTTCTTAGTGCTAGTTTCATTCTTCTTGCTGGAGGAATGATCTGGTCCATGTATCCTTCTGATATCACATTCATGGACAGCTAGATGATCAAATAGTGCTTCAACAGATAGATCATTGAAATCAGCACGTAGAGGTTGCATGGCTGAATAGATTTCCCAGCTTGATGGTAAAGCTCTAAGAATCTTGAGATTCTTCTCTCTCTGTGTGTACTTATCCTTTTTGAAGGCAGACACTTCAAGTAATACTTCAGTGAACCTGTTCTTCATTTGTTCAATAGTTTCTCCAGGCTTCATTTTGAATTCATCGAACTTATTACATGCCAGGGATAGCTTGTTCTCGATCATAGCTTCAGATCCTAAGCTGAGATCTCTTAGTGCTTCCCACATTTCTTTGGCTGTATAAAGATCTTGGATCTTGGCCAGATGAACTCCTTTCACAGTACTGGATATAACTCCTTTAGCAAAATCATCAAGATTTGCTTCTCTTCTTTCTTCAGAAGTATACTTTCTGGGGTCTTTCAGTACAGTTTCCTTCACTGCTCCTGTCTCAGTGATACGAGTGGTTTCTTCTGTAATAGCCAAAGGTCCTTCTTCTATCACCTTCCACATCAGGCAGTGATGAGCTTTGAGACACATCTTGATTCTGAAGCTCCATTCTCTGTAACCTTGGATGGAGAATTCTTCGCATGCCCTGATAACAGATGATTCCATAACAGATAATATGCAGATGATGAAAAGATTTTCTAGATCTATTCAAGTTGACCACGCAGGTATTAACCTTGTGAAAACAAAACAATGGTCGTATGAACCACTGCTCTGATACCACTTGTTGGTCCCGAAAGAGCAAGGTTTGGTGTATGGGGGGGGGGGGGAATACACCAAATGCAAACTTTTCAGTTTACTTGACAATTTCAATCAGAGAGATGTGAGCTTTCTGAATTACAGATTGCTCTAGATGATAGAACACTATGATTTTCTAATCAATTAAGTTCTATCCAAGTAAGATCTCTCACGTGAGATAAACAAAGCAGAAAGCAAGTGTGAACTTGATTCCAAACAATGTTTTGTGTGCGGAATAATGGTGGACTTAGTTGGTGCTCTTGTTAAGAAAATCTTTTGAAAGCTTAATCGAGTATGTAGAAGATAGATTAAGAATGCAGGTTTGAATGAGTATGATAGATGCAGAATAAAAACAACTGAATATAAAATGCAGAATATAAATGGCACAGTTATTTTTACGTGGTTCGGGAAACCCCCTACGTCCACGGTCTAATCCAAACTGGATTAGATATCCACTACTAGGATACTCTTCTTATTTAACCTCGCTGAGAACGAGCCACAAGTTCCAAATACAAACAAGTTGAAACTTATGCACGAATAAGGGTCGTGTCCCTTTACAACTTACAGAAAACTACTGTAAACAGAGGCTATCTTCACGTTAATCCACTAGAAAACTACTAGCTAGTAAAGATCTCCTTCTCTCGATAAGACAGACTTGAATCGAGGTGTGATTTCGATCACGAACGGTTTGAAGCTTTTGTCTGATTTGAGGATAGAATGCTTGAGAATATTTCTGCAGTATATCGCTTGTGTCTGCTCTTATCACTACTTCAGACTTTAAATCTTCAAACATATATAGGCTTTGAATTTGAAATTCTAGCCGTTTGTTGATTGGCGTTGATTTGATTTGTTAATTGCCAATCAGTCATAACGCTTCTTTCCTTGTAGAGTTGTTGATTGAATCTTCTATGATTGGTAAGCAGATCATCTGTGATTGCTTTCCTTCTTCATGTCAATCAGTGATTCAGTTTCCAAATCTTCAATGGAAAGTCTTTAATGCTTCATCGACTGATTTGATTCTGCTCTTTCTGGTTTGCTTCTAACCTTCTGGTTGTGTCCTCTCTGGTCTAGTGTCTTTCTGGTTGAATATTGATTTAGACACTTTCTGGTTGAGGTACTTTCTGGTAGAGCATATGTTATCCTACTCTCTGGTTGAAGTACTTTCTGGTAAAGCACATGTTAACCTACTCTCTGGTTGAAGTACTTTCTGGTAGAGCATATGTTAACCTACTTTCTGGTAAAGCACATGTTAACCTACTCTCTGGTTGAAGTACTTTTCTGGTCGAAGCATTTTCTATCTTTCTGCCTGAAGCTTTTCTGGTTCAACTTTCTGTTAAAGTTGACTAGCTTCATCTTCTGTTTGAGACTTTCTGGTTAGCGTTCTTGTCTTGAGACTTG